>ARYC01003946.1:0-44338 GCA_000711775.1 Oxytricha trifallax
ATATACCTCTATATTACTATGATTCTTATACCAAGACTTCTAGATGAAAGTGTTGAAGGTAAACACAGCCTCGTCAGCATGAATAAACTTAATATTACTCTACTAGGCTATCTGCATTTAATTATAAATATAATTTAAGTTATTGTTGTAAAATGGCAGAGTGAAATCAATCACTCTCTTGATATGATTAACACCTTTGTAAGATATACCATTTCGTTTATAAATGTTTGCAACAGACTATGCAGAGATCTTCAACTCAGGTGACTGGCGGTGAAACATAGTAGCTCGTTGGTCGAGAGAGAGAAGTGAGCCCAATACTTCAAAGTTTTATCTTTAATAAGATAATCAATATGCTTTTATAGAAACTTTGACTTCCTCTTAGGCATAGAATTCAGCTATTATTGCTTTAGTTATACTGCTATAAGGCAGTGGGATCGAACAGTTGATGAACTTCGCTTTAAGAGCAATGCAATAGACTTATAGTTCAGGACTGGTTTGACTTATTCACTGTATAAATCACATCCATATCGCAGTTTAAACACTTAATCTATATACTCTTCATCATAAATAGACCCCAAAAGCTTGCTATTTTTGTCTCGCATTTAATTAATAACTCCAACCCTAACAAATTCCCTACAAATCAAAGCACTTATAAACCTCATTAAGGGGTTTTGGGGTTTTGATTGAAGAGCAGAATTATTAATCTAATAGATCTAATGATTTGAATGATATACTCACAGAAATGACTAAGGGTATGAAAGAGCTCCATGATATGAGGTATGTTCATAGAAATTTGAAGCCAGAAAATGTAATGATCAATCTATGTCCTTGTGAAATAGTAGTCATTGATTTCAATAGAGCAATATAATAAGAGAAAGTGACTTTAGCAAAAGCACTAGGCACACCAGGATACTTCCCAATCAGAGAGAAGTGGACTAATGGCTCTGTTTAGTGGGAAATAATCGATAAGTTTGGCTGCTAAACATATTAAACAAAAAGATGTCTGCGATGAAATAAGAAATTAGTTGAGATGATAATTGTTAGAGCTCCAGCATATCCTAGATAATCATTAGATGATATACTCGAGCTATTACAGACAGCTAGATTCTAGAGATATCACAAAGATAAGCAGATAAAATTTGTTTGAATTAAGAATACTAATAATCATTTATTACTCATTAAATTCATATAAAACCTGCGTTTTGTCTACTAACCCCAATAAGACCCCAACTATATCCTACAAATTAAAGCACTTATAAACCTCATTAATGGGTTTTGGGGTTTTGATTGTATTTTAACTAGTTGATGTGGATTTACCAGATGAGACAATGTTATATATATCAGGAGTGTAGCTCACTTTTTATAATATCATCTTGAGTTATAGGATTAAGACACAAATCACTTCAAAAAAAAAGTATGAATATAGTAATTTATATAATGTATAATATAAAGAGATTTAAAATAGAAAATGTGGTTTGAAAAGCTACATAATTAATATGCTTTAATTTGGGTAAGCGTCATACATTAAGCTAGAGGAATAAGCCAGATTCAAGCAAGAGCAAAGATAGCTGAAGTTGTGAACTTTTATTAATGAAAAATTCTATATTTATTACTTAAATGCTTTTATATTTATTAAAATCTTAGAAATAAATTATTCAAATAAAAACATATTAAATTAAAAAAGACATTGAATATATCGTATTAAAATAAATCTATATCTAGATGAGTTAGCTTGCTCCCCCAGCACCTGAAGTTTAAGAGGTAAAGAAAATTTTTTATGATTACTTTCATAAATAAGTATATTTTAACAAATCTCAAATAAATTTCAAGGCATCATTAATAAATACTAAAATGACAGCTAGTTTATAATTTGGCTAAATCGTTTATTGAAAACCTTCATTAGTATGGTCATGTAGATGACTATAATAACTGAGTTTTAATGCTTTAGCATATTTATAAAAAGAAACTTATTCCCCAAATTTCTCAATAAAATAGATATTTTAATAATTATTTATTTATTTAAAAGATAACTGTATGAGTAAATTATTTACTTTTTTAAGCTGAGATAATAGGCCAAATGATCAGGTAGATAATGTAAATTAATCAGGGTTATCAGAGCAAGCAAAATAAGCTTTCTCAACTATACTCTTTATTGCAAAATTAATTTTATACTACTTAAAAGTTATTAGCATAATAAATATTAACAGTTTAGCTAAACAACAAGACAAAGATGCAATATAGCAGCAAAGATAAAAGATAAAAAAATTTAATATTTGAGATTATCACTTTGAAGATTATACTCTGTTGGAAATATAGTTCTTACATAATTTTACAATTTTTATCCTTTGTCTACCTTTTAAATATTGATTTTCTGAATTTTAGCTTTAACTTTATTCGATTTTGCTTTTCTTAATGTTGCGAAATTATGGGCTATTTATCTCAATATATCGCTGAATTTCGAACTTTTTACCTAATAAGTATCATTTTATCTCTACAATTAGCTTAATAAGTTTGCCTATTCAGACCTCACATTAAAATTTCTTATTTTAATTTCCTTTTTGAGAATCCTCAAAATGATATCTTTCAGTTAATCTAATTGAAGGTTAGATAAGAATGGATAAGAATCAATCATTAACCTACTATTATCATAGTTTGTTGTTATTTTTCTATTATATATATCTTGGCATCTTCTTCATTTAATACTATCTATGATATACCATTCACTATTTTTGTAATTCCATATTATAACATCAAGTAATATCCAGTCCTTTGCAAATATTTAAAATACTGATATTTCTGGAATTAAAACACCAAGTAATTAATAATATATAGGTTTAGTTACTTTGATAGACTCAGTTACATAAAATTGTCAAAAATTGAGTAAAAAATCAATATAATAAAAATAAAACTATTTACTAATATTAAATTTATTTTTATTTTGTTCGCTATTTATGCTGTAGTGAATAATATAAAAGCCAATAATGCTTTTAAATACAATAGTAATAATAAAAACGATATTAAAGCTTAACTATTTCAAATTTCCTAATCAGCCTATTAGAATAACTTACAATATACGATCACTAGCCCGATTGGATTAATAATTCTTTAAAATTATATGAGTTATTTATAAGTGATGATTAACGAGTAATACTCAAAATTAAATATTTATCAATTCACTGTTTAATACTAAAATCAGACCATCAATTTTAGTCGTGACGTATACGTATCTGAAGTGAGTTGACGTGGCAAGTAGTGAACTAGAAAACTCCGAAAAACCACCTCGCCCCCCATTCCACATCTCCCTGAACCGAGATGCATACGAGATAAGAGCCTAGCAAACTAGGAGTATCCCCCGCAGAGCTCGCAGAGATCTGCTTCCTGTAAACAATTAAAGGGGAGTCTGGAGAAAACGCTTACCAGGTTCCACCGCTGCTGAGATAGTAGTCTCTGTCCTTTCGCTGTGGTAGCCTCATTAACCCGACCTGGTGTGGGAGAAAAATCATTATCGTTGGCTTCTATGGTTCTCATCGTCTCACTTTTGAAGGTTGAGCACCACCTTCATCCTGCTCCCTATTACCTAGGAAGCTGAACTCACGCCAGGAAGCTCATCTAATGCAGGGAAATCCTTAGCGTGCAGACGACTCGAGGAGTCTAGGATCTGACAGATTGAACCCCGCCGACTGGCCCCTAATGCGGTGAACCCAGCAACCCCCTGCCTACCCTCAGCAGGCCTTAGTGTAGTAGAAAGCTCTATTAGAAAGTCTCCAGCCTCGGGCCCCTGTGGGTCACCCTATCCTTATAACTTTCTAATTTAATAATTATTATTTTTGTTATTTATAAGTAAAAATTTATTTAGCTATAATTTTTGCTTTTAATTTATGACGAGCTATTCAATATTTATTGCTTGACTTTGATTGTCAATTAAAAAGATTTTTATTTAAAATAGAAATCTTGCTTAAATAATTCGATTTTTATAATTGTAAATATCATTACTCCTTCTATTTCATGTGTTTCTCTTTAGAATTACCATTAGACAATTTTCAATAAGTTTCTTCAATGCCTATCATAAGCATTTGAACTCTAATTTTATTCTCAGTAATTAGTAACATTATCATGCATTTTAGATTTTGTTGGCTGAACTAAACTTCCTCTTTTTATCTTAAAGTTACTTCCACTATTACTTCCGAAATTTAATTTCCTCTATTCTAAATTAAATTTTTCAATTTCACTATTAATCAATTTTAATCTATATAATCTTTATGTTGTATTTACCAATATATATTTTTTCTTACTTTTTTACATTTTTTACTAAATTCTTCTTATTTTCACTGATAACATTTCGAATTTAGATCATGACTTCGAACAGCAGAATGGTAATAAATCTTGTAATCATCGATGATTATTCCGTATTTTTAGCATGATTTAATCAAATTCCTAGCAATTTACTCCTGACATTTTTATTATTCTTTTGACCTTCATTCTTTAATTTGAAGATTCATTCATTACATCATTTGAGTCTGATTTCTAAACCACTTTTTACTTTTAAACTCCATCTATTTCTTTAGTGAAACCCTTACGGTTTAATAATTATGATTTGGAGAGATTCTCAATCCTTACTTATATCCTAATTGCTTTTAAGGATCTTTATACTTTTTACCACCTTCTTAGTTGTCGCATGTTCTTTCTCACCATGTCACTTCTTTCTAGTTGCTTCTATTATTTTCATCTTGATGCTTTTGTGATTTTTATTAAATCATTTTGGGTTTTTTTGATATAATTTCTTAGAATTTCCTCTATATAATTCATAAAACAAACTATCTTTTAATGAATAAGATGCATCCCCACAAGAAATTTATAAATTAATAAATACGATTAATCAAAAGTAGTACAATAAGATAGAGAGACATTAGAAATAAAAAGACATGGAGTTATATTATATAGAATTAAGTAAAAAAAAAATGAAATTTAGCTACTTATCTATTATTAAAACTTAAAGAAGAAGATACTATGATATTGATAAAAATAAAGGAGCTCAATTCTTTACTCTGATTTATTATGATGAAAGAGTGAGAATTTTTAGTTTATTTGAAATAGGTTGTTGACAAGTTAGTTGTACGTTCAACTAATATAAAAAGCAATAATTAATGCTAACATATATTCATGTATTCTATAAAATCTCTTATATAATTACCTAACAATCAACCTTTAGGTAAAATGGATCTGTTGCAAAATATTAAAAGCCGGTGATAACTTTTGACGAAGAAGATATTTTAGTGCATTGGAAATTTCAAGGAATCAATGTAAACATTAGCGAGCAGCAATAATTTAAATAAATTAAAATACACAAGAACAATATTTATAATTATTATGTTGATCAAGTAAAGATAACACGAAGATCTATTTTATGCTACCGAATTTGTTAGGGTGTTAATTAAATAAATAAGATATAAAAGATATAAAATTATAAAAATTTTATTTAAAAGAAAATTAAACTCATTAAAGAGAAACAAATCTTCAATATACAGTTTAAAAAAGTAAGGTAATACACATATAATTTTAATACGTCAATAAATTACTTTTATTTGACTATATATAAAGACAGGATATACGTAATCAAATCTCATATTCTAAAGTTGAAATAAGAAATGCTGCAGATTTATAAAAATATTTGAAAATAAATTCCATTAAAAAATTATATTATAATCTAGAAACATTTAATAAAAATACTTTAAAAGAACAAATAAATCAAGTTTATGGTTTAAAGATTTAAAATTTTTATAAGAATTAAGCGGTATAAATCATTCGACTTTATTTAACAATAGATAACAGAAATTTCTACCTTGCTTGCTTTCATTGCTTCCTGTTCTTCATTACTTGCTTTCCTTGATTGTTTGCATTCTTTAATTACTGTGAATCATTGCTTAATTTCCTTACTTGCTTGTTTTCCTTCGTTTATTTTTTTTGTTGATTTTAATCTTAAACAACCATTATCGGATATCGAAGATTCGACTCAAGTTTGCAAAAGATAAAAACCTTTTATCAAGACTGTCCATTTCATCAATAGAACACTCCTTAAAAGGCATTTGAGCAATTATCATGATTGTTACAAAATTTAGATAGTAATATTTTGAGGCTTAGTTAGCACTAGGAATTATAATGTTTTCTGGCAAACTTGGTTTTTTCCTTGTTCAAATAAAAGTTTTAGGACAAACATTTTTTATATTTTAAGAAGAGATAACTTCATTGAACAATTGACTTAGAAATATTTGAATTTATAATAAATATATATTTAATAAAAATTTTTTAATTACTTAAGTTTTATTTTGCTTGATTTTTATTTACCTACCTACCATGATTTATTAATTATTAATTTTTCTTATTATAGTTAAAAAATTTAAGTTAGTGCTTAAACATTTATTACTTTTGCCTTTTTAATTAACACTTTTTTAAATTGTTATTTATTTCAATCATCGTTTTATTATTTTAATAATCAAATTTTAGTTTTTTACATTATATATTTTTTCATTTTATAATATTGAATTTTATTTAATTATTTATAAACAAGTCTTTTTTAAACTCATTTTTTTTAATTTTATTTAATTTTTTAATTTTTGTGATTATACATTTTATTTTTTTTGACACTATCACTTTTACATATTACTTTGATTATTCATGTTTCTTATTCTTTTTAATTATAAAAGTAAGATATTGCAATAGAAAAAAATAACACATATTGATAATGATACTAACACTATTAAAAATTTCATTTTATAAAAATAATTATAATTTAAGGAATTTAAAATATGATTTTAAAAACCATGTGGAAACTTATAAAAAAATAAATAAATAAAGATTAAGGATAAATTTATTATTTAATGAATTCAAATAATTAAATTAAATCTTTTTTTAAAAAAATTTCTCTTATATAAATGAACTTATAAATCTTTATATGAATCTTATATATATAAATAACTATGAAAAATTTCTAATCTCTAAAGGATATTTTGTGGAAAAAAGGTATTTGTTTGTAAGTTATATCAAACAACATTATTATATTATATAATTATAAATAAAATAAATAGGATAAAATCTCAAAAACTGAAATAATAATTCGAAGTTTGATTTTAAATTTAATTAGTTTACATGTTAAATGTAAGATAAAATAGTTGAATAATTCAAAGAAAATTCATATGATTTGTAATCAAGAAAAGATAAGAAATAGGATGATGAACACTTTAAAGATTGATTTATTAACGAAACAAACAATTAGGTTAATATTTTATATTATTCAAAATATGATATTAAAAATTTTGAGTTTTTGTTTTACATAATTTATGAGAAAAGAGAAAAAATATAAATTTAAACTCTACAATTTACTAATAACTATTAAAGGAATTATTAAATTAGATTGATACTAAAAGGAACGTGATTAGATGAACCTAGTCCCCAACCAGAAGTCACTCAATCTAGACGCCCCTCTTTTTAGAGATAAGGCAGCCAACTCTCTCTAAGACTTAGCGCAGTACAGCTAAGCAAAATTTGGACAAAACTCAGACTATTGGGAGACTGATAGTGAATCATCGGATGGATATTCTTCCGACTCTACTCAGACCTCGACTTCGAGGATTCTGACATACAACTTGACGACTACTAGCTGGTTTTTAATAATATATGAGGAGCCATCGAAGAGAATCCAGTCGTATTCATCAACAAGCACGATGCTATCGTGCCACGCACTTATGAATTTACAAGTCTTCATTTGTTTCTTGAGTTGCGGTTGAGTGAAAAAATAAATGCCCGTACTTTCTGCAAAGAAATTATAGTTTGAGTCAAGTTCCATTGCACTGATAACTTTTTGAAATTTTTGGTAATCTCTCTGCACTAAGTGCTCATTCTTGCCAGCTATGATTACGGATAGCTTGCTTTTAAGAGCTATAATAATCGGTAATGCAATGCAAATCAAGGTCTTGCCATTACAAATACCAAAATTTATTAAATGGTAGGCTTGCAAAATTTCACAAATATAGTTAATGCACAAAATTTTAGAACTATATAACTTAAAGCCAAGATTTTGCTGCAGCTTTTCTAAGTCAGCACTCACACTTAATCTTTCATTCTGTGGCTTTGAATTGAAAGTGCGAGATATTAGCATTCTCGAAGAGTTGAAGTAAGTCTACAATTGTTTTGTCAGAGAAAGCTTCCATATTTTTAGGTAAATGTAAATTCTTTGAATTTCAGAGCAGTCGCCATTAAGGCAATTTTCAATAATGCTGTTGCTCACACACACATTCTTTTCAATTTAGGCTTCTATGATCTACTGCTGAAGGTTCTTGAAATGCTCTACTTTGCCAACCCACTGCTCGTCTCTGCTCTACAGTCTTGATGCAAAGCCTTTCATAAAGTTAACCATAGTGTTCGAATCAATAACCTCTTACTTCTGTAAGAATGTAGCCCTTGTAATTGATATATATATTATTTTAGAGCTTCAAATGTAGGAGAGCAACATAAAGCACAAATTCTTACGAAGTACTCTGTGTATTCTACAGGTATGTCTCTGATTAAGTGCGAACCACAGTCTTGCTTGAGTAGAGTCATGAAAAGCACATTCAATATAAAGAATGAAGTAGGTATTAGCTTTTAAACTTGTGAGTCGACTTAGAATAATTACCAATCTTATCCCAATAATTTGTATAATATAAGGGTGAGTAGAATCCAATTTCTGCACTGATGCAAGCTATTTAGTGAATGCTGCTACTGAATTTAAGAATACAAAGTTTGCTAAACATAGAGCTTGCCTTGTATTAGGTGAGCTTATTAATAATAAGAATGATTCTTGAATTAAATCATCTTCAATTTTCACTCTTTCTCCCATATAATAACCAAGAGCAGCTAAAAAAATACGTGGCTTTGAGTCTTCATCTAAATTATTATTGCTCTAAATCAAATCCACGAGCAATGAGAACAAGTTCTCGCTTATATATTGATCACTAAAGTTCTCAAAATTGCTTAGGAAGGAGAATAGTAATTGGTGTTTTGAGTAACTATATCTTGCAAAATGCAAGACCTCAAATAATATTCCAATATTAGAATTCAATATTAATTTTTAATTAGAAATTGATTTATTTAATCTAAAAAATGGTAAACGTTATGTCAAAATATTTGAATTTTAAACATCAGTGTTGAAACATTATATATGTGATAAACTTTGAAAAAATCAGAAATACTAATGCCTTCAACTACAAAAACTACAAATACTACAACTAATACTACAACTACAACTGCTATTGGAAAGTTAAACCCCAATTTTTTTAAACTTAACACCATCAGAAATTTTACAACTGCCACTAATTTGGTTACTCCCTAAATTGAACTAGAAATAGGAATTCCTGGGAGTTTCCGTTCCGACAATATTAAGAATTCTTGAAACTTTCAAAGTACTTTATGAGAATCTCATGGCCAATGATTGAGCCATAGTTAATCAAGAGTTGAGTTAAGGGTTCTTTATTTTGATTTTAATCACTTGCTGTGCTGAGATTCGTAGCCTATTAACTTTCCTTAACCTCTTCAATAGCTGCAGTCACTTCTAGATGCTATGATACCACGGATTTACTCTTATACCTGTGCTTGAACTTCTTTGGCTTTTTTTTATTTACATAATTTCTCACATACTTCTTAAAATCAAAAGTTTTATTATAACCTGCAAAATCCGCCTGCTACAGCAGCATTTTCAAATTATAGTTATTTTTTTACAGAAATTTTTTAGTGCGATTGATTTTAGCGCTGTCTTGCTCATATTAATACTCAGACTTAATGCCCTTGGTTTTGAAATTTTCTTCAAAATTTCCATTTGTTTGATGATTTTCAAAAATCCAATCTGAGTTTGATTAATCCGATGCCTCCCACGGCACTTGCAAATCATTTATACCTTCTAAAAAGAAGATAATATCGAAGATTTAAGCTTACCAGCACTAGGATTCAAAGTTATTGAAGGTCAATTTCAGAGGAATTCTAAAATCAAATAACTGGATTCATGTGATTTATGCTTAATTGTAATGATTTATTCGACTGAATTTTACTATAAAACCACTTGATTATTATAATTTCGACTGGATTATTGATCCTTTACTATATGAAAAATCACTCTTTTGCTTATATCCTCCAGATTTATTGCTGGCTCACTGCCAAACCAAGTCAAATAATTATTATTCACTATAACTCATTAAACGAGTAGCTAAGAGTTGCAAGGAGGTGGTTTGGGTGGTTGAAGAGCTGTGATAAATTTTTGGGACTTTCAAGATGGCACAAAGCCAAAATTGGCTTTTTAAAAAAATGTCGAAATCCACGGTACTTTTCGAAATTCAAACATTTCCCCGTCCATAACTGAATAGATACGAGTTGAAATGTGAAGACGGGAATATCTAGAAGTTAATAGCGCCCGAAATCGAAAATTTGGGTCTTCAATTTTTGACCCTCAAAAATGGTTTTTGGCTTAAGCAAAAGCACTTTATTATAGGTGTCCCGCCGGTATGATAGCATACCAACGTTGAAAAATCTCGAGAACGGCTCCGACAAACTACTGGATTTTAGTCTGTTCTGGACTTAGAATTAAAAATCACACTAATATAATCATACTAATCTAATCATAATCAAACTTTGGAAGAGCCGTGATAGTGCCAGCCCTACTTTTTGCATTCTCGAGATCGGCTCCCTTAAATTCAGTTAAATTCTGTCCTTTTAAATTTCCTTATTTATCGATATTCTTATAGCTTTTTATCAACTTATCAATTCTATGTGAACATAGGTATTGGGGTTTAATTATAAATAAATGTTGATTAAACACTTATTGAAGTGTATTATTAAACTTATTAATTTATTTAAAATGATTTTAAAATTATTATAGCTATGCTCTAAGAATAAATTACTCGTGAAATATATAATAAGATTTTTGGAGATTCTTAATCTATAACATATAAAAAATCTAAAGGATAACAAACGAATAAACTAAATTCAACCACCTATTAGTAATATCGATTTGAATGTTACATCTTTAAGAAATATCTGCTTGATGTTACATTTGACTCTGCAATTTCAAGATCATATATTCCTAATAGTAATTAGTTATTATATTTATAAATTTAGATATATGTTGATGGTTAAGATATAAAGACTTTAAATAATTCAAAAGCATATACAAATACTCGAATAGCACCTATTGATAACAATTAATTCAATAACATTGGTTACAAATCTTAAAATAATAAGTTGATGATAATTAAATATCTTTTAAATCATATAGCGTCAATTGTTTGATTAATGTATAATAATCTCCTTAGCATAATACAATACGATCGTTAACTAGCATTTTGGCAAATTTCAATGTTATCTAGTCAATCGTGGTTTAGTATGCATGGAGTAGTAATTCATGAAAATACGTTTGCAATTAGCACTTATCAATTAGTTGTAAGTGAAATCAGAAAAATGAATAAGCAAATATTAATATTTGAAGATGGAATTGCATAATTTAATCTTAGTTATTGAGATTTAACCTTCAATGGAAGTCAACAAGAAGGCTACTTTTCAGTATCAGCAGATTCAAGTCTTTTAATGCCAAGACTTGTTGATGCCACTAAGAAATTAACCATGATTTTTATTTAAATAAATAAAACCGCTAGTATAGGAAGGAATCTACCTATTCAATTTTAAGATAAGGCAATTAATTACAACTGTTGAGATAGATAAGAATCAGTTTGGCAGTGAGAAATACACAAATATTTAAGTGGCAATAAAATGAATGCACTAGAGCTATATCAATTAGTAACCCTAATAAAATACAACATTAAATTGAAAAATTTAATAAATATAGAGATTCCTCTTTAGCAATTGATGCAGCCAACAATCAATTTGCTAATTCACTGGTTGTCATCAACTAATTAAAATTTGTTTTCTATTCTAGAAGCCTTATTAGTGCCTGATTTGAGTATATTATTTTTAAAAGGTTTGAATAACGGTCATCTCCATTAAGAGAAACAGAAATCGGTAGATTATTATAAAATTTATAATCAGAAGCATTTTTAAACATTATAATCAATAAGGCAAGTTGACTGTTGTTATCGCTAATACCACTTATGGTTTTATGAGTAAATAACCAGAGGTGATAATATTGTATAAGGAACTGATGCAAACGTAGGTGAAGTTGATGTAGATTTACTACCTTAAATATACCAAATGAGATATAATTAGAAACGAGTCCTATGAATATAGTCTTCAATTATATTATAATGGTTGGTATTACTTGAGATTCATATGTTTATGGTGTTTAACTTTGTGCATATGGTTTAGATATATCTAATAATTGAAATGTCAGAAATTTAATTGAACAATTACTATATCAAGATTTAACTATTAAAAATTATATGGACACAAAAACAATTCATACATTATAAACTTAAACAGTCAAGTATTCAGGATGATCTTATAAATTATAATAAACTTCTTATAACTATTTAGGCAAGGAACTACCAAACGTAACTTGATAGGAGTTTAATACTTATTGTATAATTTCTTTACAACATCATCTCTAACCTGTAAACACAACAGAGATGACAAATATTTCTTTTTTCTTTAAATATGAACACTCTAAAAAATTCAACTTTTGCAAATGGAACTAATGCAAATGATGCTAATAACTATTGATAACTTACTATTTAAACTACCTGATTTAGCTTTTAAATTATAGAAGTAAAGTGTTAATCAGAGTATCAATATCTAACTATAATTCTATTTTTTTATTTTTTATACAAAAATCCTTATATTTGTAGATGGATACAACAGATATAATATATTATTTTAAATTTATTATATAATTAATTGTTTTATAATACAACTTCATACCTATATTTACTAACTCTAAGACTACATTAAATGGGGAATCTTAAATTTCAACTTCATCCGCTTTTCAATTAAATTATTTAATAAATAGAATCAATATCATTGTAAAATTGAGAGTCTGTTACAAATACCCAAATGGTTAATATATGTAATACGACAGGCACATATAGAAAAGGATTATAATTAAATAATAGCATTAGTGTTAAAACTTTGAGTGGGCTATTAATGAAAAATTAAAATACCCCTTTTTAGGATATTACTTTACAAATTTTAATGATACTGCTTTTAGAGATAACTTTTTAACAATTAAAAATCAAAGTACAGCAAGTCTATTCCCAAGCTTAATAATTTATTTAATATAACCCAAACTATTCAATTAAATAAAAAATACATTATTAATAATATTTAATAATTATTAAATTAGAAAGTTAATTGCTAGGTGGTACTAACCACTTAGGACTTTCTAATAGAGCTTTCTACTACACTAAGGCCTACCGAGGGCAGGTAGGGGGTTGCTGGGCGCAACGTATGAGGGGCTAGTCGGCGGGGTTCAATCTGTCAGCATTCACTCTTCGAGTGAGCTGGATCCTAAGATTTCCCTGCATTAGATGAGTTACCTGGCTTGAGTTCAGTTTCCTAGGTAATAGGGAGCAGGATAGAGGTACGCTCTGCCTCTAAAAGTGAGAAGATGAAAACCATTGAAGCCAACGATAAGGATTTTTCTCCCACACCGGGTTAGGGTACTGAAGCTACCACAGCGAAAGGACAGGGATTATGTTTCCCAACAGCGGTGGGACCGGTAAGAGTTTTTCTCCAACTTCTGTCTCCTGGTTGGATCTTGCAAGCTCTGTCCGGGTTGTAACCAGACATCTTGATTTCGATAGGAGACTAGGTGATAGCGAGATTGGTTTTTTCGGAGTTTTCTACTTCAAGACTGCCACGTCAACTCACTCAGATACGTCTACGTCACGACTAAGATTGATGGTTTGATTTTAGTATTAAACAGTGATATGTTAAATTTATTTGATTTTAAATCATTCATCATAAAATAATATTTAATATTAGATTTAAATAATATTTATTTCTAAGGATTTGATTATGATAAAGATAAATGAATTTAGTAAGAGCTGTAAATTACATAAAATTTAAATATGTATAAGAAAATGGGCAATAGAGAAAAAATAAAAGGAAATAAAGTAACTGTAAATTAAAAACAGTAAATGTGAATAGGATATACAATATAAGAGTGATTATCAACGAATCATGATTAAAATGAATTAAAAAATTAATAGAAAAATAATAATTAAAATATCATAAGAAAGAAAATTATAAGAGCTAAAAAATTAATGATATATTAAACTGAAAATTAATAAATTAACTTATAAAAAAAATTATTTAATTAATTCTATAATTGGCTAAATAGAATTAATGTTGATTGCTCAAAATATATGATAAACACTTGTCAGTCAACTTCTATTTGACTAAAGAAAAAACAACCGAGATAGGATAGAACACATTCGATATCCGATAAAGGTTGTATCACATTGGAAGTGCTTAGTCAAATTGCTGATTGTTATCTTTAATAAGAATTTTTTATTCTTAATGTTTATTATTTTGCATATCTTATTCATATATATATATATTATTATATTGAAGATAATATATCTTTTAAAAGCATTATTTTAAAGATCGATATTCTTCAACTTTTCAATATATCTTCGCAATTTAATTTTTAAATAAGTTCCTAACTTCTTTATCTTTATATAATGTTCTTAACTAACAATTTCTCCAACCTTAAAATAAATTTTAGTTCCTTGTAGAACTCGGAGGAAACATGAAATTGAATTTTTGGCTTATTATTTTTTCAGATATAAGGCTTTAACTCATAAACCACTTAATATATTTTTATTCTGACATCAAATTTTCATTAACAAAAATTTAATAAGCACTATGTTGCTCTATTTTTTGTTCCGTGTTTAGCCACACAATTTTAGCTTGGTTAGTTTTACAAATTTGTCAATTTTCATCATTATTCTTAATAATCTCCGTTCTTTCCTTTTAAAATAAGTCTTCTATCAACCTTATCATGTTATAAAGCATTTCAATATTAAAAACTCTTATTCTCAAGCTCTTTTTGAAAAAAAACTTGAAAAGGCCAAAACATTTATATTTGAACAAAATTTATAAATAAATAATTACTTAAAAACATAGCACTGAAATATTTCAGACTCTATCTCTTGAACAATGAAGTTTTTTCGAATTCAACTTCTAATTCTCAATAAATTCATAGGTCCTTAGTCCTATGAACGACATAGGATTTTCTTAATAACAGTGAATTTGAGAGTCGCCAGCAGAGATATTTGACTTCTCAATCTTATTTCTTAGTACTCTCTTCGAGTAAGACACGATATTAGCTACATTTTTAGATTTGCTAGTGTTGAAAAATTGACTTAGTTGAATTTCTTTAGATGTCTTCCATTTAATTTCATAATTAAATTAAATATTATATTAATATCAAAGAATAAAATTTAACAAAATATCAAATGTAGATGCTCAAGATTTTTCAATTATTTAAAAAATACTATTTCAAATATCAAAAGATTAGTTAAATTTAATTACTTAAATCGTAATACCTATATAATTAATAAGCTTTACCAATTATAACTTATATTGCCTCATTTGACAAATCTATAAGTGATATTTATGTATCTTATGAAATTATTTGGTTATCTAGAGAAATAACAACTAAATCGATAATCAAGTTCAATTAATCCTTCAATAATCAAAATTAATTACAAATAATCATATTCCGGCTATAGATCATATGTAATATTTAAATTAAATCATTATTAATAGTTCTATGTTCTTATGTTAATTATATTGAATTTACTTGTAATAATTATAGTCTTTAAAAGATATTATGTCTAGTTGAATATAATCATAATTATTTTTAAATATTAGCTCGTAAAAATTATAAATGCAATCAAATCTATCATTAAATTCTTGCTATGTATAAAAAACATTATTATCTACTCCTTCAATAATCAAATATTTGGTAAATATGGTTAAATTTGCCAGCGAATGAGAGAATCAGCAAAAAATTAGCTATTAATAAATATCTTAAATTAATATTTAAATGAAGTTATGCTATTTAAATAATTATAAGTAAATAATTGAAAATAATGAAATATAAATTCTAGCTTAATTATTTCACAGTTGAAAATAATAACAATAAGTAACCTATATCAAAATAATAAACCAATCATTGATGCATTACATAAAAATATGCAATATATATATTGGAATAAAAATTAATACTTGGATATTTTATAATTACAGAATTTATAGAAAAGTATATTTTGTTTAAAATTAGTTTGATTAATAATATAAGCTAATTTAATTAGATTTTTTTGACTAGATTCGTCACATTTAATATTATTAAATAATTTATCTGACTTCTTGATTATTAATAAATTTACTGAATATTCACTAATTAATTTGCTAGAAATTGCACAAGCCAAGTAAGAAAGAACATGCGATCTAATGTAAATAAAAGTATGTTTAAAAATAGTGAAAATGAAAATTTTAAATGAAAATGATAGATTGAGTTATTATTTGTAGAAGGACTACTCTAAAAACAATCACCGAATAATAGTGTCTTGTGTGGGCATTTGCCTCTCTCTTTTCATGCTTTAAGCTCAAATTGCAGTGATCGATCAACTCTGACATCACAATTTCATTATCTGCTTTAGAAGTGCTGATAGGCCTGGCCTGCTCATCATATCAATGTGAGCTCAAGTCCTCCTTATTGATGGCTCTTCTACGAAGTTCATTGTGGATTGTTTCTGAATAGTTTAAACCCTCTATTCATCGTTGAACGTAATGTTACTCCTTGTATCTATCTCTTTGTGGTCTACCTCCAAGGCATCTGTCATAATCGTGTTGACCTCTGAAGCCGTCTCGACCATCTCTGCGCCCTGGGCAGTCAATCTTGCATCCTCTTCTGTAGTTGTCATCATCGTCTTCACTAATGCTTCTCTGGCTCTACATCCTCAATAACACACCCATTTACGAGTTTCATTTCTCTCCTTTTGACTTATTCATCAGCTGGAGGCTGGTCTTCACTTTGGGCATCCCGGCAAATTTCTAAAAACAGTATTGCAAATGAAGTTAGAGGCGCAAGGTAGAATGGGGGCGGCCAGTGACACCACGCGATTCTTTATCAAATTATATACGGAGGTGGAATCTCCGACTCAGACAAGTACCCTAGATCGCGAGATAATCGAAGATCAAGTTTTCTGAAGACCATCCTATGCCATTAGCCAGCGCCCCGTGCTCATTTCATTGGTAGTTGTAACGATGACGATGATCTACTTGAAAATTTACGTGCGAATCTCTATGGCCTGATATACCTTTCCTCTCTGTACTTCGTTCTTACCTCTATCTTGCTTTCAAGGGCACCTCGGCGGATTCTCTTGCAATCTAAAGGATTGAGTGATCTTACTAATAGGGAGACAGAGGAATCCTGAAGCAGTGTTACTATGCGCGCTGCACTCGTTGGCGTCTCAACCAATGGAGTTCCCATCCACTCTCGTACTTTAGAGCTCTTATTTGACTTCTTCGCACCAGAGAGATCATAATCACATTCCACGAGAGTCGAAGGTGATGTATGCTTAGGTCGCAGTGAATACAAGACTTTATATCACTACTACTACTCTTTCTGTCCCTGTGTTAAATCTAACAGAATTTGCTCTAATGAAGTCGCCACATCTCATGTCTCTAATTCCCAATGCAGCATTGGCTACTTGAAATACGCTAACACAAATCTTCCAACTGCTCAAAGTGTTACAAGTATTGTCGGTTTTGCAAGAGATGGTCACCTGGTCGTTGGGCCCTACAAGGCCACTGGTGTTCTATGGCAGCCTTTTAATGTTGCCGCTTGCAATGGTACTACAGTAAATGGCAGATACGTCTATGTCTTAAAACTCTACTTCCCATAAACTGCTGCCTGTTGGGGGACCCTGCTACTAGGAATGGCTGGGTGGCGGCGACACTGATGCGGCCCGAGATGGATGTGTATTTCGTATTACTCTGCATTGGTAGAATTAGATAGAGGGGCTTCCATTTATAACTTTTAGTAATGGTGTTTAATTTAGAATAAAATTTAACTCAAATCCCTCATTAAATTGGTAGCTTTTTTATTTGTGGAGACCCCCTATATATATAAAGCGATTATAGTCTTTTAAGAGTAATTATGTAAATCAAATGCAAAATTTCGCTTGAAAAATCATGAATATGGAATTTTTTACTGTTTTAATTCCATCCTCTTCCTCTTCATCGTAACCTTAATCATCTTTTCTTAATATCATTGAAACTTTGAAAAATATTTGCATTCAGCTTCTGATCTTCTTGGCATCAATAATATCGCAAATAAAGTTGCTGTTGCTGGAAACGCGTCCACTTCTGTCCAGAATACTGACAAGCTGGAGATCGCTTTGAGAGAAATGGGTCCACCATTTTTAGTCAAAATTTTGAAAATTAGAGATGTTTAATAAATTAAATTTAACAAGTTAAAACCTTTTTAGTTTTAATGATCAGAAATTAAAGTTTCTACTAATAGGTTTAGTTTATAGAGAAAAATGATCAGAGATGTCTTAATTAATTTTAATCTAATACTTATTAATTAAGACCTTGTTAAATTTAATTGATTAAACATCTTTAATTTTCAAAATTTTGACTAAAAATGGTGGACCCATTTCTCTCAAAGCGATCTCCAGCTTGTCAGTATTCTGGACAGAAGTGGACGCGTTTCCAGCAACAGCAACTTTAGTTGCGATATTATTGACGCCTAGAAGAACAGAAGCTGAAAGCGAATATTTTTCGAAGTTTCAATGATATTAAGTAAAGATGATTAAGATTACGATGAAGAGGAAGAAGATGGAATTAAGACAGTACAAGATTCCATATTCATGATTTTTCAAGCTAAATTTTGCATTTGATTTACATAATTACTCTTAAAAGACTATAATCGCTTTATAATATGTACTACTATAGTTTTATTAAAAGCTACCAAATCTCTTTTGATAATTTAAATACTAAATTAATCACATATTTAAATTTAAATTAACACCTTCCAAATTCAAATTCAAATTAATTTCTTATTTCTTTTTGTACTTTGGAATCAAGTTTATCAGCAGGTCTTTTGAACAGGGTTTGTGACAATAAAATTTCTAATCAGTATCTTGCATAAGTTTATTATTAATCAGTGGAAATTAGCAATTATCTGATCCAACTCTTTCAATATAAATTTATTCGATTTTGCAACTACGATTCTAACATAATAATCCATTCGATTCAATTTTTTTTTAAGAAAATAATATAAATTTACCACAAAAAATTGATCAAATTAATAATTTACTATTAAGAAATATATTGATGATAATGCTTCTTCAAAAAGGAATTCAATTACCATATTAAATTTTATTTCAACAGGTAACTCAGCAGACGGAAATATATAATTAAATAATAAAAAGATAATTAATCTTGCTTCTCCTATACTAGTAACTGATGCAGTTAACAAGAAATATGCAAAAAGCCTCGTAACTTCAAGAGGTTCATTTCCATTAAGCTCGCTTTATCATCAATTTGTACGCAGCAAATATTCCGATAGATTAGCTTCTATGTAATGCTATATCTTTCTCATCAACTGCTAATCTTGATTTGTTTGTATTACTAGGCTCATCAAATGTATATCTCTCTTTTTAGGGGGGGGGGTTAGAAAATTTTGCAGCTCCTTTAACTGAAACAGAAATCAAAAGATGATTAAATGTTTTATAAGCTGATGCATTTAGATCACATGATCATTAAGCTGGATTAACTGAGGATGTAGCAAATTGCAGGAATAAATTATTTATAATAAATAAGAAGAAATTGATAAATATAATCAAAAACTTAATAAATTAAAAAGAATTCTTATAGGCGCAGATGGAAATAGAGCACTCGCTTAAAATATATATAAATAACAAAAAGAGTATCTTTAACTTTTATATTGTAGTAGACCCAGATAGTAAGCCTGATTCACAGAGTACACAAAGAAAGGACAAAGAAGACAATATGCCTACAAGTTACGAAGATGACTAGGATGATTAAGTAGATGAAATGCTTTATTCCACATTTCCATTATTATTCGTATAATAAGTATTCTATTAAAATTCAATTCAATATTGAATTGAATTAATTTTCAAAATTATTAATAATATTTACTTAGAAGTCCAAATGGATCTAATTCTGTATAGGGTACAGTTTTAGGCGTAGGAGAACCTGATTTAGTAGCTCCAGAATAATATATACCAATAGAAGAAGGGTTAGAAATTAAACCTCTAAATATCGCAGTAAATTATATTATAAGAGCAGTAATTAGCTAAAATTTATAACTTTGCTGCATTTACACGAGCTATTCTGCTATCAATATGTCATTTTTATATAAAATTCTAAAATTGACTGAACCAATTATGGCTTGAAATTCGACGACCAAAAATTATATAGAAACGTAATCTACAACAAAACAATCTCAAACATGGTCAGAAGATAGATATTATTTACATACAGTTCTATTAAATTAGATAACTAATTCTACAGAAAATTCCTATGTTTATAATAATAATTTTTAAAAAATTGTATTTATAAATTAATTGTAAATATATTTGTATATCGCTTTCATTAATATTATTTTAGTTTATACTTAAATCACTAAGAAAGTTAATATTAAGTATTTATGAATGATCATTAAAGAAATAAAGCATACCAAAATTGAAAGAAATATTAATTCTTAAATATTATATTTGCAATCCTCACATCCATTTTCTTTTATAATTAAGTGTTTAAATATTGTGATTATGATGCAAAATATTAATAAAAGAAAGAGTAGATAAATTTTTAGTAACTTTTATACAAAATTAAAGATAACTTTTCAATATTTCTGTTCTTTTAATATTTCTGTTCTTGAATCATGAAATATTCAATTTTTATGTAGTTATTTTAGTTTTAATTATAAGTATTATTAATAAACTTGTGTCAATTTAGATTTTTTGTAAATTAACTTACAGTTACAAATAATTTAGCAATTAAAATATTGAATTAAAAGTTAATAGATTTTAATAAATTAATATGAAGTGAATGATTGGAATAAAAAGAATAACTAATGATTTTACAAACATTTAAAGTGGAGCTTAAAGTAATATAAATTTGATACTTTTGCCCCAATCTTTTGACACATCGCTATCCACTAAGACTGGGTTAGATAAAACTTTGGCTCCATCTGCAACTTGTAGTTCTCCTCTTACCCTCTTCTGGATGAATCAAACTAAGGAAATTTCACATCTTTTTGGAACAACACTCACCTATAATGGAAATATACGGTACTATTCTTTAAGTCTTTAACTTGCTCAATGGATGAAAACTTATCATTAAGCCAAATAGAAAATTATTCCATCCCAGTTGAAATTAGCTTTTGCTTTATTCCTTTTGGCAACAATAACTAAATTACTAGTATCGAAGCATCATTGTACTTAATATCTGCCTTTATTAAGAAGACAAACAATATTTTTATCAGATCTGAGCACATATTATTCTAATATATTAGCTAAGATGAAATTTGATTATCCATTTCTATAATTAAAAAAAGACTTGATAAATAACAGATTGATAAAGGTTTCAGATCCAGAAGTATATTTTAGCCATAGTTAATAATTTACTTGAAATTACTATAACGGAGACTACTGGTAAGATATAAAATTCATTAATTACAACATCTTCTATAACCGCTAACACTACTGAATTGGAAAATATATCTTTCCCTCTTATTGTGAACTCTTATAAAGTTACAAATATCGCAAATTGTATTAATAAAAATGATGCTTTTAATTACAGATAACTTACTACATTTTTACCAACTTAATATCTTTTCAAAAATTATGAATACCTATCAATAGAATAACTTTTAAATAAGTGCTTCATAATTAGAATATAATAGTGAAATTATCGTTAGTAGTCAATGTCTAATTATCAATTACAAACACATTTATTAAAATTTAATGCATTAAGTATAGACGTCTCTGCAATAATAATCAGTTTCTACAACTGTTCTTATAGAAAATATTTATTCTACTGGGTACTTATGAAATTTTTTTAAATCTTAGTACTGTAATATGTCATCTAATTGTATGAACAGAATCAATTAAAAATTTGGGGGGGAAGTTTCCTGCCCCCTTCGGAAGTTTCCTGCCCCATACATAAAATATGTAATTTTTATAATTTTCAAAGAATCTTTATCATCAGTTATGATGTAGTTTTTTTTTAAATTTAGCTTCAATGAATTTAAAAATTAAATGAAAATTACATTAATTATTAATAAAAAACACTTATTTTAGCCTTGTTAATAATATATAATTTGATAAAGAATAATTATGTACCTTGAAAATTATATAATAATAAATGTTGTATAGTACATGATTATGGTAATTGAAATTGAAATTTATTGTTTCTATTAAAATTATTTCAAAAAACATAAAATTTAATGTTGGGGGCAGGAAACTTCCCCCCCCCCAAAAATTGTAACTTGGCATCCAAATACATTGTTATTCAATTTTTGTCAAATTTCACCAATCGAAAACAATTAAAATTGATTCCATAGATATGTAATATCATTATTGTCTTCAGGAGTAAATGGACTTACGAAAGGCATTTTTGGATTTAGAGTAAAAATTGTATTATTTACCAAGAATGAAAGAATATTCAAGTTTTCTCTATTGTATTTATTAATATATTACTAATTAAATAATTGAAATTTAGCTCCAACCCAAACGATCAATTAAATTTGAGTTAGAGTGCGGAATAAATTAGAAAATTAATTTAAATATATGATCACTTTTAAAAATGACATTTCGTTTTTTATAAACGACATTAGGTTTTAATTAATAAATAAATATATTTCATATTACAATAAAAAAATTATAAAATGAAACTAATCAATTAAAAACTTAAATATATTATTTTTTTATGATTTTAAATTTATTAATTAAAACTAATATCATTTATAAAAAAAGAAATGTCAATTTTAAAAGTGATAATATATTTAAATTAATTTTCTAATTTATTCCGCACTCTAACTCAAATTTAATTGATCGTTTGAGTTGGAGTGCGATTTTAATTATTTAATTAGTAATATTTTAATAAATACTATAGAGAAAACTTGAATATTCTTTCATTAATACATTTTTACTAAATAATAAGAAATTTACTTATTTACATCGATGGTTGAAAACGTGATCATAAGACAGATATATAACCAAATATCACTAGTTTAATTAAAAATATTTATTTTTTGTCAGTTAAATTTATAATGAAGGATATTTCTATAGGAGTATATTATGATGATTTATTCAGGGATGTAAGTTAAGAGTTTGGCGTAAAATATTAAGAAGAACAATTAATAATAATAGAATCTAAAGAATGTATCGCTTTATTAAGTAAAAGATGCTTGCTTAGCCTATCATAAAGTAGCGATTAGAGAATTAAAATAATTAGTTTAATCTTAATTAATCAGTCAATTAGAACAAAGACTATAAACACTAGAATCTTAATGATTCATTTTTGTTGTCTTAAAAGTATATAATCCAAATAGATAAAGAAACTGATTATTAAAATTAATTATTAAATTAAACTTAAAACGTCTATAGAAGTTAGAAATGTTAATATTATCAGCTATGGATTATGAAAATGTGAGTAATTTGATTCCCACATTTTTACTAATATATCTAGGACATGCGATAAATTAATACTGAATTATTTAATGTCTTACTATAATCCCAAATGATTTAAGATTGTCTTTTTGGAAATAAACAAACAAAGAGAAAAATTAACTTTATCAATGGTTAGAATTTTAGTATAATGCCAGATTAATTAAAAACAAAAGAAATTGATAAGAAAAGCTCTTATTTATTTGCAAATTCTTAAGACTAATAATCATATGCTCATGAGAAGAAGAAAAGATTAATCCCTTAATTTAGTGGTGATTTATTATTAATAGTTTAGTTAAAAAGATAAAATTCTGGGGAATACTTAATATTAGAATAATTAGAAATTAAATTAATTATTTTTCTTAACAATATAATGAATGTGGAGAAAATCAATTTTAGATTCTTCAGATTATTGACATGACTTTTTTGACACTGGTCGTACTATTTTGGTTTGTTAGTTTATGGAGTGATGTTTCTCTTTTTTATATTAAAAGATGCAAATATTAAATAAAGTTGTAATTCTTCACCATAAGCTTAATTTACTAATATAACCTCTTAAACTTTATCATTATCTACCTTTTGGAACAAGTTCAATTATTAATGAAAATGATGTTTTAAAATATAAAATAATGGTTAAATTTCCTATTGTTAAAATTAATTCAATACTAATAAATAAAAGGATAAAAAAAGAAATGTAGCTTCAGTACTTAAATTTTTAAGTATTCCATTTTTAGTTGGTATTGCTATGTCATATGTTTGAATGTTAATAATAACAATGTTTGAATGTTAATAATATCAGTGCAAGATTTAAAATAAAAATGTAAGAATAAATACCAATAATAGACTCTAGTCTAAGTACAGGATATTTAAATATGATTTATAGATAATAGTTATTTTTTCACCTTAAAAGAACGACTGCTTGTCCTATCTGCTTTCTTGATATATCTAAACAACTTAAACTATCTTTAAGTGCTGTGGATCAAACACTTTTTATGCTTTAAATGGTGGTAAAAGCAATAAAAGAAAGAATAATAATCTTTATGTGGAGAAATCTGAATTTTTATATCACAACTCTATATATATATATATATATATATATATATATATATATATATATATATATAATATATATATATATATATATATATATATATATATATTACATCCCACGAAATTATAAATGTTTAATCTATTATTTTAATCGTATAATAATGGTTATATGATTATATCTTTCATTAGTGATAATCCAAAAAATTATGTTATTTAGGGGATATTTTTAAAATAGAAATCTACAAGGTTATTAAAGTAAATAGTCAATAGATGAATATAGACATAGTTGTAGTAGTAGTAGATAACTTAAGGTGAATTTAAATATATATATATATATATATATATTACACGATGATTGAAACTAGTTAATGACATCAGAATTATAATAATCAGAATATTTCTGATTTTTTTGTCTACGCATCTTGGCCTGCTGCTTAGTTTCTCTTTCATCTTATTATATCATTTATTAATTTATATTAATATAAATTTAGATTAGCACAATTTAGGTTGGTAAATACTTATACCAGATATAAACATTTGTTAATGTCTTAAAACTTTATATTCTCAATTAATAACAAAAAGATTGTTAAATCTTTTAACATAGATAATTGCCAAGTTTGTTACCAAATTGATTGCTATCAAGCTACCAATGGTTCTTTTTCTTAAACAACTGTCTATTCAATTCCTTTTTGTCGGTTTTTCGGATATCTAAATTCATAATTTTTAATTTTATTAATGCCAAATATCTTTTAATCTTTTAACCAGATTTATGATATATCACCATTAAATAGACATATAGATACAAAACATTCTTTACTTTATGAAATTTTGGATGTTTGGCTTAACTGAACTTAGAAGATATGTTTATTTCTTAAAGCTATTGATGCCTTTCGACCTCTGAAATATCCAAGGTGCACTTCTTTTAACATGAAAAAAAGGCTCATTTGTTTATTTTGTTAATTAACGGCACTCTTATTTTTGTTTATCGTTTAAAGAGTTTACTAACTCATTTGTGTTTTATTTATTTAGAATTCTTAAACCAAACATTTTTAAAAATAAATAAATAACTTTTATTTTACAACATTTTTATATCTTGTTAAAATATACTTATAATTTAAAGAAACGTTGTCGAATGTTAGTTAGATTGTTTAAAATTGCTTAAAAAAACTTAAATCATACATTGCTGTAGCAAAAGGCAGATTTAAATAGGGAAAATATATTATTTAGAAAATTATTTGTCAAAGATATAACAATCTGAGTAAGTAAGATAAATATTAATGGATTTAAGAATTAAAGTATACAAAACTATCAAGTTGCCAATAAAAATTTTAATAGGAGGTTCTTCTCGGAGGATATGTAAGAAGAGGACCGATAGTAATCTTTTTTTAATATATTAATCCATATTTCAGTAATAAAATAATATTAAAATTCTAAGTCACCAGTTTAACTACCACAAAACTTGAGTATTCATCTACAATTAAACTCTTTTAAGTAAGAGAGAATACAGGAAAATTTCAATACTTAAAACTTTTGAGCTGCATTAAGTATCTAAGAACCAAAAGAAAAGACTGGTTACAGAAAGAGAAAATACCAATTCAATAGATGCTAGTCTGTTGCCACAGTCTAATAATATTTACAACATTAACATATAATTAATAATATGTAGAAGTAAGATATAAAATGATATTGATATAACTGTGTAACTATCATTATAAGAATAAAAGAAGAGATGCGTTATCTAAGAGCCGTTAAAGAATTCAAAATCATTAATAAATCTAGACTAACAGACTATTATGAACATTAACACAGATTAGAAATAAGAAATAAATAATAATAATAATAATAATAATAATAATTAACTCGCATCGAGGGCTTAAAGCCCCCCTGAGCATATCATTCTGTCTGGAGGTTGAGATTGACCCTTGTCTTGGTAAGTCTTTGAGGTTTTGCATCGGCAATTGTGCCAGTACTCCCAGTTTGTAGTCTATGGTGTTGAAGAAGTCATCTGACTCCATAAGTCTGAGTTATTGTTTCAGGTCGAAACCATATTGCCAAAGGATAAAAGGCAAAATCTGGCAAATTCGAAGAGAATTTGCACAATGGTACAGGATTCTGTGCCTGAGAGTATTCATTTCTGTGAAATTTTGTCCAGCTAGTTTTTGAATAATTTGGGTTAGGTTTCCATCAAAGTATGGATGTTATGTTCTAGCTTTGGCGTAGAGGGCAATAAGCAGGTATGCCATTTCACTTTTGTGGAAAGGGACTGGGGTAGTGTTGGAGTGCATTGCTACTAGTATTCTCCAAATTACTTTAGCAGTAATGACGGACCAGAAGGCCTCGTCGTCGTTAACTGGTGATTCAATCTTTTTAGTATCTTGAAGATAAAGTTCTTTGTATACTTGTGAAGTGTATATAGAAGCGGAAGGTGTTTATTTCTTGCTTTGGATGATCTTAAGGATTTGATAGGGCTGAAAGACTGTTTTTAGAAGCTCTTAATGTAGCTTGTCAAGTGTTTCCAGGTATAGGGAAAACTAAGAATATAGAATATTCGTTGGTTTTTCCTGGCTCATAGCGGCCGTTTGGATAAGGTTGATAGTGTCAAGGATTTAATCCTTGGGAAGTTGTTACCAGTCTTTGATTTGGATTTTCAAGAATTCTGTGAGAACTTGAAGAGCAATAGTAGTTTAGTCCATTTCTGATAGTACCTCAGTGTCTAAGGAAGATAAGCCTGATAGTCCTTAGAGAAATTCTTTTCTGCTGTCTTTGAGAGCTTTCCTATCGGGCTCTGGTAGGAAGGTTTAAGCTAAGTGTAGGTCATAGTCTTGGTTTATGTTAAGCTAGTGGTTGAACTCTTTGTCAGGTGGATTCTGTTCTGATAGCTTCTGATCGGAATCCTGATCAGAAAAAATTTTCTGATCGGCCTTGTATTAAATAGTGAGTGAGCCTTAACCTTGGTTAAGGTTGGAAAGAGAAGTTTTGAGGTCGTCACTTGAAAGTTATTTTTTGGAGACCAAGTCTTGTCTCGCTCTGTCATGGATCCAGGAAATGATTCTAGTGAGTTTCAGGAGTCCAATGTTGTCAGGAATAGTAGAAGAGATAAGTGTCTAGGTAAGTGAGGAGGGGCTGGCTAGTGTTCTAGAGAGGTCTAGAAATTTGTCGGAGGCTAGCAGTAGGAATCCCGCTCGTCTGAGTTATCCCCAAGTCTCCTTGGAAAAGAGAATCTCGTTGGGGATGTAAGGAGTCACTCTTCTCACTTTGTTAAGAGATTTAAGAGAAGAGGGTTTGAGCTTTGAGTAGAAATTTTTGAGAAATCTAATGATGGAACCAAATATGTTTTTGTGTTTCTGCTCGATTTTAATGTACATCCTATTTATTAACTTTCTAATTTAATAATTAAGAAATAAATAAAAAATTCTATGATGAAACTCATGATGCATAAGATAAAGATTTTATAACAAGAGATTATGATTTTCATACAATCAGCTATAAAAGTGTCTAAACTAAATAAAAAGAAACAGAAACTGATATCGTCGAATATTAATAAGCTGAAGAGTGGTCTGAAAGTAATAAAAATGTGGCAGAAACAGAATTAACAATTCGACTTCGAACTCGTAGAGTTGTTTCAGAATACTCAATTGAATTTGATGAAGCAGAAACTATATCAGAGTCAGTCTATGACTTAATGGTAGATACTATTGAATAATATAGAATCGAATCAATGCAAAGACAAGTAGCTAAAAACTTTGATACAAACTTATTTATATTTGTAAGTAGTTCATTTTCGGATACACATAAAATAATATATAAAAATATACTATGGGATCATTAATATTATTGCAAATCAGTTATTATAACATAAGAAAAGACATACAAAAAGAAAATCAACTTTTTGTTAACATGTTACAGTTACTAACTAATCATCAGACACAGTAAATCTATCATATTATTATAGGATTACATTTGATTTGGGAAAATATCTCAATATTTAATTAATTAATAATCAAATTAGTGGGAGTTATCTGTTCACCCCGAGGTACCTCCCCCCCACCCCTCCCCCCACCTCAAAATGAAGTCCCCCTTATATTCCCCACTTTAAATGAAAAAACATATTCCCAGAAAGAATGAATCGACTGACTTGTGACATCTCACTCTCCTTATAATATTTACTCTTAAATGACATAAATTTTCCTAAAATTTTTAATATCATTTTTATAGCTATGTTGATGTTATTTTTAATTTTTGGCAACTCTCACTTCGTCTGCCAAATATTTTAGAGATATACTCCAATCGGAAATTATATCTCTAAAATATTTGGCAGACGAAGTGAGAGTTGCCAAAAATTAAAAATAACATCCAACATAGCTATAAAAATGATATTAAAAATTTTAGAAAAATTTATGTCATTTAAGAGTAAATATTATAAGGAGAGTGAGATGTCACAAGTCAGTCGATTCATACTTTGGGAATATGTTTTTTCATTTAAAGTGGGGAATATAAGGGGGACTTCATTTTGAGGTGGGGGGAGGGGTGGGGAGGTACCTCGGGGTGAACAGATAACTCCCACTAATTTGATTATTAATTAATTAAATATTGAGATATTTTCCCAAATCAAATGTAATCCTATAATAATATATCTTAAATAAATTTATATTTGGCTATTTAGAAAAGATAATTATGGGAATAACTAAAAGAACTATCTTGAGAATTAAATAAGCCAATAACTCTAAAATGGATCTATTCAACTTCAAATCAGATTGAAATTGCAATAGTCAAACTATCAGATTAATAGTTTACATAGCAAACTATCAAGTATCATAAATGACGGTTTAATGTATAGAAAGAGAAATAAACAACAGCAATAATAAAGATCCCATGATAAAATAGATAAGTTGTAAACACTATATATAAAAATCGAAGAAAAATGATTATAGCGTTGTAAGTGTACATATTTAAAACATAAAAATTAGAAGATAGATTTGATGTGCCAGCAGATTGGAGCAATAAACAAAAAATATACAATAGAATTTATAATTCATTCGCTATATATATATATATATATATATCTGATAATAACAATATATATGATAATTACATTGTAACTATTTGCATGTTAGGACTAATAACTAAAAAATAAAAGTTGTAGGTAAAGTTTTGAAGAAGAAAAATTGAACTGCTTGATTAGTCCTATGTTAATTTTGTGACAGACAAATATATTACAACAGCGTCTTCACAAAACAGAAAAGAAAAAATAATACAATGATGAATAAGCTAACTAACTATAAAAATAAGTTCTAAACTACAGTACTAGATTATTCAGATAAAATAGATATTTTATGCACTCAATATCAATATTCATTTAAACGATATCAATGGATAACAGTTGCTAAATTTCAGATAAAACAAAAAGTTATAGAATGGCATTTTAATTCTTAAACACCAAAACTGACAATGGAGACGAATGCTTTATCATTAACTCAGAACCTATAATATTATAACATCAGGAATTTCAATAAAGTTACAATGATTAGAAAATGAATCTTATGAATTTGACATTACGAGAGGAGTATTATTAAGAATCTATCACGTTGGTAATATACATGTTGAAGAATCTGTACACAGCATGAATATGATCATAAAGCAATTCAAATCAACAATATGAAATCATTGCAACATATACACTTAAGAAAAGTTTGAATGTATTTCACAATTCCCCACCAACAATTCTAATAGTAGTACTTAATACAAAACTAGGCAAAAAAGATTAATTCATACATATAGAACAAGCAAACTGCCTACACGGACATAAAGCTTGTTATTATTATATGAACTTTCCAACTGTACAAATTATAAGATTAGTAAAAGAAGATCTTTAATCTTCAATAGGCAATTTAGGACTTTACATTTGTACATTTAGTAACTATTGTAACTTCCCTATAACTAAAATAAAATATACTTCTTTAGCTAAAATGATACCATTAATTAACTAATCCAGAGATTAAGTATAGAAAATTAATTAAATAAATATCAGGAGTATTACAAAATTAGTTATTACACTTTGAGTTTACTGATATAGTATTAAAAATGTTTTGAAAATAAATAATTAGTAAATATTAAAATACATATTCAAACAAATTAAACTAATATGTAAACTAAGCTTTCAAATTATCTGAACTGAACTATGCTAGGTTGCTAAAATTTAGCGTGGATCACTCCTAGAAAGTAGCAATATGTTTTAAATTCAAATTATTAATAAAACAAAATACATTAAAGAACCTAAAATATAACTCACTTGGATATATACTCCAATCATTTTCTCTCTTGTTAATCTGTTATTAACACCTGCGTATTCTCTCCTTATTCTATTTTTCTGAGTGAACATTTCTATTTACGTTAGATCATTTGTCTATTTCATTCAGTCATAATAAAACCCCAATGCTGTTATTTATAAGATTTGGGTGACGTATTAAATTAATTAAGTGTGAATTATAATAATAATTGAATTTGGTAGCTTTAGTAATTTAGTAGAGGGTCCTTAGTAGTAGTAGTAGTAGTAGTAGTAGTAGTAGTAGTAGTAGTAGAGGCTATTCTACTAAAGCTACCAAAATGACGAATTGGATATTTAATTATTATAAACTGCTGCCCCTCTATAATATTACTTAAGAATCCTTAAGAAAGTCACAAATCCAACATATGAACCTACTGCTCCTTAATTCTAACGCCCCGCTCAGCCAGCAAGACGACCCATAGTTGCTGGAGGACCCATCAGAGGATCTACTGCTCGATAATCTTGAGTTTGACGATCCACTACTAACAAGGACATCTTTCAAACAGCGCTTGAGCAATCTCCTGAGCAACATTCAGATGGCGAACAGAAGTCATGGGGCCCTCTGACACGTGGTTAGCAGCATTCTTGGCACGCGCTCCACGCTCTCCCATTCGACACTAATGGACTAGATTTTGGATAGGGTTTGTAGTATTGAGAAGGAAGATGGAGGCCGCCATATTTAATGTTCTCATGATGATTCGACGCACCACCAAACCATGGGCGACTTGTTGGATCCCACCACGGATGTCTCAGCACCTCTATCAAGGTAAGTTTCCAGCCTTAGTTGTTCACACCATATGTAGAGAAGGAGCACAACGTAACCTATTACCCAAGATAAGTGATCAGATGGCGAGTCCCAGCAATTATCTCAAGAACGCCTGCTGTCCAGATACCGTTGGCTCAGCCGAGCCGCCAAGCCAGTTGGCATCCCGAATACTCATTTTCGCCAAAGGCACAAGACACCATTGCAAAAGCACGAAGCTCTAGTGCATTCCGCCTAGTGAAATTTATACTACTCTAGTGCTAAAGTGTATCAGCATAAACCCTTCTAAATCAGGATTCTTGGCACCCTAGTCTATGACAGTCAAACTTGCTTGTATGGAGGCAGCACTCTACAAGGTCTTAAAGCAATACGGATATAGCATTCTTTTCTCTGCAAGCTGTCGACTTATGAGGATTCTGAGGGTCGAGTGGTTTTGAATATTCCAACTACCTGGCGTCATCAGCAAAAGTATACCCTTAATAATCTTTGTCTGGTAAACAGCTGCCTGCTCAGTTATTTGTAACTCGCTAGCTCAGGCTGCGCTCTCTCGAGCGAAGTAAGCTAAGACTATGGTGGCTTGCTAAAAATCGTCGAATTCGCCTGCGACAAGCTATCTGTAAAATTCAACGATTTGAAAAATTCCATGTGAAGTTCTCCTGAGCTTGACATTCTGATTGCCTCCCACTAACTAAGATCCAATCAAGAATAATGAAACAGTAGACAATATCATGAACCGAGATGCTGATAGAGACAAGAGACCTCCTGTCAATAACCAAGGAAAGTCAAAGAAGAGAAAACATCCTAAAAGGATTCACTAAGGACCTGGCCATGCTCATGCAGAGCGCACCCCACCTCCCCATTAAGTTCTTGCAGAGATTCAAGGCCGCCATCTCCCAGGACACCGTGGATGTGTTGATGAAGGAAGCATCGAAATTCAGACCAAAGGATGGAGAATGAGCAGAGATCAAGGACCTGGACCGGGAGGGGCAAGATCATCTAAAGACTTTGAGAGAGAGATTAGACAATTTGTGAAGTGATTTATATGATATTAAGTTTCAAGTAAATGTATTTTGATTAATTTCTATCGTCTACAAAAAATTGTAAATAACAGCATTGGGGTTTTAATAAAAAATCGAGAATATAAAATTTCTTAAATATTCAAAATTATTTAAGTTTGTTGCAGATATAGTTATTATAATTATTTATTAGAAATCTTTTGAATTTTAATTATTATAATTATTTTGGGACCAACTAGTAAAAATATATTAATTTTGCTTCTTCGTCCCAATTATTATTTTTAATGTTTGAGTTTTTTTTAAAACTATTTTTTATTTAATATTTATTATATTTAAAATGAAATTACTTTTTGTTAAAATATTGATTTAGTTTATGCAATTTAATAATAGAGAATAAATTATATCTTATCAACTTATAGAATCATTAAATTTTTAAATCTTTCATTCTCTAAAGAGAAATATATTTATTTATTAAATACATTTGATTAGGGAATAAATCTCATTTCATTTTGATTGAGACTAAGCTTCAAATATTCAGTAATAATTTTGATAATATAATTTCAAATATATAAATTACAAATAATAATTCATAAGAGAGTAAGTATTTAGATATTCTTTTTATTTAAAAAATTATTAAATAGGTACTTTAAATTAATTTTAATTATACAATTACAAGCATTAAAAATATGAATAAAGCTATATAAATCTATAAGCCATAACTTTTGTATTTATGATTTTTATTTTCATAACTTTGTCACTATTTTATCTAATTGGCTCTATGTTTAAATATATTGAATTTGAATGAGATACGACATACACAAGATGAAAGATTAAATTTCATTACAATACGAGGGTTCTACTATTTAAAAGATTTGAAATAAACTAATAAATAAATGCCTTGGTTTCAGATAAACACATTTCCATCTAAACCAACTATATCTGTAGTTTGCTATGTTATAGCATATCATAATTGTATTTATGGTAACAACTAGAATTGCTGGACATCAATAAAATATATAGACTATTTAATGATGCAATCTATTACAACAAAAAAAATGTTAAATTAAGGGCAATAATTGAAACTTAACTTTAGTTGTGATAGGGTTTATATTAATTATAGCAAAGATGTTAAGCATACAAAAACCAAATAAGAGTAGTCGATTTTTACAAAGTTGAGTTAGTTGGTGGAATCTGGTAAGCCACATAATTACCTCTATAATTAAAGATTAGTTAATATTATAAATGTAGCAACATCTAATAAATTATCAGCAACAAAAAAAAGTGATTATATAGATAAATACTACATAACTACATTCATAAGCAAACTATAAACTTATAAGACTTCAAGATAATTAAACAAAATAAACAAATGTTACAAAAAGGACACAATCTCATCAATAAAATTACCACAATATAAGAAATATAATTGCTAGAATACAGCCTTTGATAAAATATTTTAATTTACTAGTTAAGATACCATTATAAATATCAAAATATTATATCCATTGGCAGATTTGATGAAAAGTAATAGAGATTTAATAAATTAAAACGAAATAGATTAACAATAAAATGGTAACAATATTTAGAGATGATTATGGAATAGTAACATTCACCAAAATATAAGTTAAAAATGGAAATCTTGCATTATTATTAGCACCTGTCTAGTGTTGATGAAAAGTTAAATGAAAAATTATAATCAAGTTTCTAATGACTTAAAATTGATTGTGAACTGTTGTTCTTCGTCATTAAATTTGATTTATTAGTTTCCTTAAAGAAGCTAAAATTTACTATTCCATTATTTTTAAAATTAATATTCGATTAAATATATTAATTATGCATTTTGATATATAATCATATATTATTTTTTCATATATATTATTTTACAGAGATGAAGCTTTATAAAACGAAAATAAATGTCACATGATTAAAATAAGCATTTAATTGTAAATTAAATTATTTTCTAAAACATATGATTAATGCTATCGTTGCAAAGATGAAAGTTAAGAGCTGATTGACAATAGATTATAACATTGAGAATAAATGGAGTCAAAGAAGAACTAAACCATATCAAGAAACAAAATAAACATTTACATATCAGAGAACCACAAGATAATTTATGATTGTAAAGATATGATTCTAGTCTCGATGCATGCATGACAAAAGAATATAAATCTATCAACTATTAGAAACTGATCAAATCAAGAGTAAATAAGAAATGTAAAATCGATAATCATTAATATTATAATTGAGATATCATGATTTGTCTTTTCCAGGTCAATAATATAAATATAGAAGAAACTCTTGGTCTCACAGTACATACTTTTCAAGGAGATTGTGAAATAAATTGGGCATCTGGGTATATAATTCCTAAAATAACTAGCAAAGACATTAAATCAGTTAGTATATGGTGAGACTTATTGAATTGTTATCTTTATAAACTTATTTGTGGATATAGCTTAGATTTATTTTTTCATATTTAATACATCAAGTAAAGATACATGCCTTTACAACCAATACCATAACTCTACAACTCGATGATCGTCCTTATAAATTTTTCAATATTGAAATTCGATGTTAAGAAAGAAACTTTTGATACAAAGAAACTTGAAACATATTTATTCAAAAGCATTAGGTCTATAAAAAGTTTTAAGATATTTTATAAATAGATAAAAGCGTATTAATATGTTAATGACAAGATGTGGAGAACTTATTGATGAAGAATTTATGGCTCTAGTATTGATTATATTAAAAAGTTATCGTTGACTTGTATAGATGATGGAAATTAAATCACAAACAAAAAAGAAATATAGCAATGATTATTTTTTTAGATTTTTTAGATTTTTGAATTGGAACCTGTTAGAGAAAAAATGACAAAATTAAGAGCAATGAAAATGTCAAAATTTAAAGAATAAATTAAAAGCACAAAAGAATTGTTATAATAGATAAATCAATCAAACTGATGGAGTCTTTAGTTTTAAATTATTTATTGTTATTGAATGCTGTACGGAATGTAATTAGTTTTAAATTCGAAGTTACATAAAAAGAACAAGTTTATCTAATTAAATAAACGGATAATTTTAAAACAAATAAAATGCATAGATCATCGGTTACAGGGAGAATTGAGTTTTGGGGTTTTATATTTCTAATTTTTAATTTTAAACAATGTATGATTATGATGATTAGAAAGAATAATATTTTTAAAATTGACATAAATCTCTTCATAAACAAATGATTAGTTATTTCAAATTTATCTATGGGATTTAATAAAAAAATTTAGCGAAACTAAAATCATGAACAAACCAAAAGACTTTATTAAATAGTAATACTAAGTTGAACATTAAACATATATTATAAAGGACTTCACAAGTTGAATTAATAATAATAATAGTAATGATGTGATTTATTTTAATTTATTAAAAACAAGTCTATAAAAAAATATAACAAAAAATTAACAAACTATTACCATAACTAAAATGATAATAAATAAAAATGTATTTGTAAAAAATAATTAGTAAGAAATATAAGATAGATATTATTTGAAATTAATAAATAAATAAAAGTAATTAATTTAAAAAATGGTAGACTGTTATTTACTATCTTTATTATTCAAATCTTGTAAAAATTAAGAAGCCATTTAAATGTAAAAATAAAATACAATAGTAACAACTAATTGATCGATTTGAGATACATTTTATATCATTTATGTTCTTTAAAGAGAATTACATACTAAAACTAATTTCAATATTCTAATTAAAAATTAAATTCGTTTTATAATATTAAAAATAATAAAGTAATACATTAAATGGTTGATAATGAGAGACCTACTTTAAATATGATATAATCACTTACAATATAATATAACCATTATGTGATATCGAGGATTCGACTCAAGTTTCCAAAGATAAAATCCTTTTATCAAGACTATCCATTTCATCAAGAGAACACTCCTAAAACTTACTTTCTTAACACTTAAACAATACAACAATTGTTATTGAATATAATGATCAACAATTTGACATAAGTACTTACAATCAAATAATACCTTATTTCGAGACAGAAAATTCTAATTTTGTCTCTAAAACTTTACATGATAAAAAACTGGATTTTTACTTTTGATATTTTTAAGAGAAAGAAATTAGTCAAATTCTAAAATTTGACCCAAAATGTCAAAAAATGGGTAAAAATCTATTGAAATTGGATTATAATTTCTTCAGTATTTTAGATTATTCGACTACAGCACCTAAAAATAATAATAAAAGGATCATAAAAGCCTAGGAATGACATAGAAATGACAGAAGAGGTCAGCCTTATACTGATAAGGCAGCCAGTAGTGTACCTAAAATTGAATCAAAATTATCATGTAATGGCTATAGCACTTTATCTGCTACTCAGATAAATTAATTAGAGTAAAACATTTTTAGCTAGACTATACCACAGCTACTTATTAAGATTATCACAAAAATTATCTTGGTAAATTTTAAAGTGTTGATTAAAGACTAATTGATGCCACATTTTCTTGGCTTTATAAACACCTGTCAATTGAGATTCTTCTATTCTCCTAGGTACGTCCTCTCTAGCTTTTTTATCTATATTATTTTTGAGGCACTTTTCTCCCCTTATTGTGCTAGAAAACTATATTTTCAAAATACAGTAAATTAAAAGTTAGCCATCCTGATGTTAAATGTGATAGAGGAAGTTATCAATCTATAAAAGGCAGGTCAGCAAGAAATTTAAGTTCTTTAAAAGACTTTATATAAATCTAAACAGAATTCTATAAGGAGGCACCCCTTCTACTAAAAGGCTAACCTTACGTAAAATTGCTATCTAGTACTTACATATTCTAGTTTGTAAAAAACCATAAATACTTACCATTATTCCTATAGGATCTTAAATTTTGAGTTGTCATGCCTAGAGTAGAATGCTATCACAAAAAAGAGTTGGTATTAATATTGACTTATTTACAATCATAATCTTTCTTGAAAACTTTTATATTATTATTATTATTATTATTATTATATGAGTGTGTAAACATTTATAGAAAAATAATTCCCTTGAAATAGGTTCTATTGGCTCAAACAGGTTTTAACCTCAATATTTAGATACTGCTTATGAATTTTTTTATAGAATTAAAGATGAGTTCTACATGCATATCAAGAAACAGTCTTCGTAGTATCTACAAACACCTTAATAAGTAATATTGAATTCCAAAATTAGTATAAAAGCATTAAAATGCAAAAATGTTCACGATTTAGTCAAAACTTCAATGATTTTATCATAACAATTAAATACGCCGATTGACGGTGTAAGATTTACATTTCATATTATATCTAATAAAGTTGAGTTGAGTTTGTAAAAGACTTGTTGATTAACTAATTTTCATTCTTTTTATGCTCAAATTTATTAATTAACTGATTTATATTTTTTTAATAATGTTGGTATTGTTATATTAATGTCACAATTACATTAATATAAATAACTTCTAAGCTATTGTGTATTGATGTACTCCCATCACAACAAACATTTTTCAGTTTGATTTAATATCAGGAGATCTCATAAGTGAAAATTTAGTGAATATTTGTATAAATCAAATGTAAAAACACTATTATTAACTTCAAAAGCTTGCATTCATATGCCTTGCTCTAAATATTTATTGTTTTTAATGTTACTTATCAATTCCAATAATTAAATAATCATATTCAATATGAAATGTTAGTTTTCCAAATTAAATGAATTGAGAAGCTTAATGCTAATCATAGTATTTTATATACTTATCTATTCCAATCTATGAATCCAAATTTAAACATGTGAAATAATAAACTTTTAAGTTACTTCTATTGATATTAATTATATCTTAAGATTACAAATATAGCATATAAGATTGTCAGAATAACATAGTTATTTACTATGGTAAAAAGAATAATTAACAAATTATTAATCGTAATGTATATAATAAAACTTAGGAGGATAATGTAATTCAACTTAGGCAATTAATTAGCTTTTAAGAACATTTATTTGTAGCTTATTCATCATTCTCTAATATTCCCCTCATTCTATCTGATTTCTTTATTTCTATCATCTTTATCGGTTTTTAAACTAATATTGTTCAAATTTATCTTAATTAAGAGCAAGCATAATCAAAAAGACTTGTTTATTTCAAGATTATACTAAAGTTTCTGTTGATTTTTCTGTTTTTGCTGAACGAATAACTTCCTTTTTCTGTCATTTCTCAACAGAAAATGCTGAATCTCCCTCCCTTTTTCTTGCTTGTCCCTTTGTTCTAGCTTAAGCATTTAATTGTATTTATGAATTAAATCTTTCCATCAATCAATTTAAATTGGCTTGATCTTACACTTCTATTCTAATATAATCACTTACTAATTTAAAACTCCAAAACCCCTAAGTGAGTTTTATAAGTGCTTTGATTTGTAGGATATAGTTGGGGTCTTATTGGGGTTAGTAGAGAAAACGCAGTTTTTATGTGAATTTAATGAATATTTATTGAATATTTATTTACTTTAATCAAACAAATTTTATCTGCTTGTCTTTATTGTTTCTCTTGAATTTTGCTCTCTCAAGTGGGTCAAGGATGTCATTTAATGTTTACCTAGGATAGTTGGGAGCTCTCACGATTACCATCTCTACTATGCTTTTAATTTCTTAGCAGACATCTTCTTACTTTATAAGTTTCTAGGCCAAAATTATTGATTGTTTTCATGCTTTGTATCAAAGTAAGCCATACTTTCCATGTCACTTTTTAATATTATTGCAGCTACTGTCCAAACATCCCATTGAACAGACCCATTTGTCCACTTCTCTCTTATAGGGAAGTAATCAGGAGTTCCAAGTACCTATGCTAAAGTGACAATCTCTTATCTTAAAGCTCTGTTGAAATCAATAACAACTACTTCGATTGGGCATAGATTCAGCCTACCGTTTTCAGGCTTCAAATATTTATGAACATATCCAAGTTCATGCAACTCCTAGACACCCTTAATCATTTCTGAAAGTATATCAATCAAGTCATCCGGATATCTGTTTTGATATAGATAGTCTCTTAGAGTCATTTCATATTTCTTAAGCCTTAATGCGATGAAACCATAGCTTAATATAACACCATCTAGCTTAAGTTCTAGCAATCTTTTCTCTAGGCCTCTCTAAGAACGATATATTCGTTAGCAAACTCATTCTAATACTGTTCATTGTTAATGAGATAGCTGAAAGGATATACCTTGTATGCAAACTCGTCGACTACTATAAGTTTTGCATTGCTAGGCACGTTTATATATTTAAGTAGTTTTCTATACAACTGCTAAGATCAACAGCATTTAATGCAGGAATATACATAGCTCTCTCTTAGAAGCATGCAGAAAATTTATTGCCTGCAGGTTGATTCATTGACTCATATCGTTTCTGCTTCTTGAGCTATTCTTACTACTCTCTTAAAGATTCAAGAGTTTTAGCTTTCTCTTGGCAGGTATAAGTCTATTAATCTTACATTAAAAACTCGCTTAAATGATGCTTCTGCATATGCTTCTTTACTTTTGCAGAGTGTGTATAAGACTTCATGCATGTTGTGCATTAGTACCTTCCATCCACTTTATCATGCTTGAAATATATCTTGACTTTGCCAGAGTGTACCTCTTTAATGTGTCTCTTCAAGCTTTGTTCAGTTGAGAAAAAATTCTAGCAGTCTTAGCATTAATATGTTTTTTTTTTTCGATTGGTAGCTATTCTTTTACTTCTTCAACATAATCAATTTAAGTTTAAACTCCTATCTTTGCACTCTCCTTCTGCTTTAATAATTCTATGATGAAAACTTCTGCTTCAAATTCAAGAGTTCTTAGTTCTACCTCCCTCTCAATATAAATAATTCAGGCTTTTTAGTTGAACCAAAGTTTAGCTATGATTATCCTGTTCCAAGAGAGATTGGTTTACGATTTAAGTTAGCCTCAATGTATAAATTCAAATTTAAATTTCTATTGTTAATCTCTAATAATCTCTCTGGTTATACTAAATCTGGATATGAGTTGGCATTGCAGCAATAATGATTGTTTTTTCAAGTGTTAGAGATCATATTCAGACTAAGTTAATAACTAAAATTTTTCTAATTTTATCTTTTTATTTTTGGAACCAACTAAAAATAAATCTAGGTTGGTACTGTTACCAATTAGGTTTTGAACCATTCTGGAACTTTTCCATTAAAGCCTCATTAATTTAAAATTAGGTACTAATTAAGTTTTGGTACTATTAAATTGGTCAATTAAAATTAAACGGATTTAGTACCAGTACTAATTAAATTTAAACAAATTTAGGACTAATTTAATGAAACTAAATTGATAAAAATGGAGCTCCATCTCTGAAGTTAGTTACAGCTTCTACCAGCTTTCTCTACGTATCTTTACAAAGTTGACCTCCTTTAAGATGCCCATATTTAATACTAAGATTTTAAACAGTAGGATCCAGAACTCTATATATTAAAATTTGAAATTCAATAACAAGAGAAGGAACAAGGATGGAATCTATAAGTACTGCAATGAAGAGAGTTGAAGCTTAAGAAATGATCTCAAGATTTAGAAGCAAGGAAGATCTCTATCGATACCTCACTCAACATGGTAAGCATGTAACATATACTTAATAATATACTATAGTGGGATTATTCCTTCCAACATGGAAGGTACCAAAATATCATTCTTAAAAGCTATACTCTGTGATGAGAAGAAAGCCTTCAAAAACAATGAAATTAAGTTGATAGAAATACCAAACTATCAAGAGATTTCAGTCACTAATCTCTTCGAGGATGCGATGAACGATGAAGAGTTAGTAGTTTACCTTCCTACCAAGATACAACTCTCTAACAAGCTTCCAAAAAGGAGCTTCTTCTTTGGTGTTCTTGGCACTTTATGAGAGAGTTATCTTAGAGATATCATTGAAGAAGCTCATAAAAACGATATTCTCTTTCTCCTGATGATTAAAAGAAGCAAAGTATGCTAATAAGCGAGGCCTGGTTCGCTGAGCTTAAGAAGCATCCTTACCTCTCTAGTATGCTTTGATTTATAACTTTGTAGGGAAGCCTGGAACTGGTATATTTTTTATGAAAGAACATGCAAAAGTTCACAGAGAGATAAAGTCATAGACTATGCATGAAGTGAGCAAGTGGCTTTCTTTATAAAGATTTATAAAAGCCAGACTAAGTGAAGAAATATGGGCCCAAGCAAGCCATAAGAGGAAGAAAAGAAAGAGAACCTTAATCCTTTTAAGAGCTCATTTAATATTTGAACTTATTCATTCGTTTAAATCTAAAACTTATTTATAAACATTCATTCATTCTTCCTTCTCTTACACTAATTGTTGTCTTATCTTTACTCACTCTCTTGCAGCTGCTTTGAATCAAGTCAATAGTATCGATAAGCAAGTTATGCATAAGATGATACAGAAGCAGTTTCTTGTAGCGAGTCTTGATTTAACTCCAATAGAATTCGATTCCATTAAATTATGGGATATAGGGAACGTTATATACAGAAGTTATGTTTAACTCTTCATAAGCTTTCTTAGACTCTTTAGTCTTATGAACTGAGAGGTTATCAACAAACAGGATGATCTCTTAATCATTGTACTTATCTCTCAGCTTATGTAAGAACTCTATATACTACTCTCGCTTAATAGAGCGAGGATGAATAACATAACTTTCTAAACCTGAATCTTCGCTAATACCAGCTAAAATTGCAAGGGCTCCAACCTTTACCTTTTAGTCGTAGACTTCTATATTATCATACTTCTTGTACCATGAATTTTTAATAAAGGTGTTGAAGGCAAACACAGCTTCATCTGCATGAATGAACGTGATGTTATTATCAATAGCTCTCTGCATTTAATAATATATATAGTTTAAATTATTACTATGAAATGGCACTGCAAAATCAATCACTCTCTTCTCTCTGTTGACAGTCTTGAAAGTAATACCATTTCTTCTATAATTGTTGGCTATAGTTTATGGAGAGATACGCATGTTTGGAAACTTGCGATGAAACATTATAGCTCGCTAATCAAGAGGAAAGTGTGCCTAGTACTTTAAAGTTTTAGAATCGCAGAGGTAGTCAATATGAGCCTGAGAGAACTTTTATTTTCTTGCAGAATGTTTTCAAGAGCAAGAAATAAAATGATATATTGTAAGCAAGCAGTGATACCTAACAGTTGAGGCACTCTTGTGAAGAGCTTTGCTATAGCTGTATAATTTAGCATTGGTTTGACTTAGTCTATATTAATACTCGTCTTATACCTAAGCTTGAGCAGTAAATCTAAATATTTATCATCATAAATAGACCTAAATTTCGCTAATTTCTATTTCTCATTTTGTAAATTGGCATAATTCCTCTACTAACCCCAATAAGACCCAACAATACCCTACAAATCAAAGCACTTATAAACCTCACTAAGGGGTTTTGGGGTTTTGATTGTCATTGCATATAACTCATCCTTGCAAAGTTTGTTTTAACTACTATTTCCTTGAATTTCATTCAAAACCCCAAAACCCCTTAATGAGGTTTATAAGTGCTTTGATTTGTAGGGAATTTGTTAGGGGTTGGGGTTATTAATAGGTTTAATGTGAAATTTATAGTAAATGTATTTAATTTTATCACTCAAAATGCACCTTAGGATCATGTGGGAGAGGTCTGAAGTTTATCTTACTTAACCAGAACTCTATCTACTCTATTGATATATCTGATCTTGAGTTTGGTTTAATTATTATATACTCTGCCATTTGTTTTATTGATTGAGATACTCTTGTTTTGTCAATAAATTGCTTTATTCTTTGTTTAGCATCCTTCTCGCATCTTGTAGAATAGTAATCTTTGCGAGGCATATCGCCCTCTATTATTATTGCTGCTAAAGCCCACATATCCCACTTTAAGTCTCCATCTCTTCAGTCTTCTCTTTCTGGATAATAGCCTGGAGTTCCCTTTACACTTCCAAGCCTTGATACTTCAACTCTTAAGACTCTGTTGAAATCAATAATTGTTACTATTACTGGTGAAAGTTCAACATTATATTCTTTGGCTTGAGATCTCTGTGAACAAAGCCTAACTTATGAAGCTCTTTGATACCTTGTATAGCTAGGTTGATATTAATGCAAGCTATCTATGATTTCTTTGATCAGTTATGAAATCTCTGAGTGTCATTTCAAAGAGTGGTAGCCTGAAAGCTACATGATCTTTGGCTAGGAGAACAGCATCTAGCTTTATTAAGTATTTGCACTCTTTAAACTTAGCCTGATTGAGTACTTAATACTCATTAGTAAACTCCATTTAATATTTATCATCACTAAGGAGATAGTTGAAAGGATATACCTTGTAACCATACTGATGATCCTTAATAACTTTCTTGTCATAGGAGTCCTCTAGAATTAGGTAGCTTTAGAGAGAAGTATCTAAATCAATCTTTGCAAGTACTGGAATTTTCTTGTATTATATTTTAATCATGATTTTAGTGACCTCTGATGCTA
>ARYC01003947.1:0-67264 GCA_000711775.1 Oxytricha trifallax
TCTGGTTTTTAGAAATCTTTGTAGAGTCTCTTACTCAATTCATGCTTTACCTGCGATTTTCTCTCTCTGTTTAATTTGCTACTCTCTTTCATCAAGTAAATAGCAGTGCCAGGTTTTTCTATAAAGTTAGAAGACTAAGCTTACTAGAGATGAATGGATGCTTCTGTAGTTCTAGAGCCAGGTGTCGCCTGATTTTAATACCTTGCTTCTCTTTTTCTTCAGGAGAGATGCTGTAGCGTTTCTTATGAGCTTCTTAAATAACTTCATTATAGTACTCAGGTTTCAGAGTTGCAAGAACACCAAAGAAGAAGTTTCTCTCTGGCATCTTATTAGAGAGCTGTAGCTTTGAAGGAAGGCAGAGAGCAACATCTGGATCACTCATAGCATCATCATATAGGTTTGTCACTGATATTTCAGGGTAGTTAGGTATCTCTATCATCCTAATTTCATTAGACTTAAAAGCTTTTTTCTCTTCACTAAGTAAGGCCTTTAAGAATGAGATTTTAGTTCCCTCCTAAGTCGGCAAGAACAATCCAACTATAATGGATTTATTAATCTTACTTAAGAACTTACCTTGCTATACCAAATATCTTTAAGGTCCTCTTTACTTCGAAATTTTCCTATTAAGTCTTGAGATTGAATTCTCTTCATTGCATCATTCATAGACTCCATCTTGCTTCCTCTTTCTAGAAATGTTAATGAAATTTAAAATTATGGATATCCATTCTAAGTTTATTAAAATCTTACTACTAAATAGGGAGGACCTACTAGAGGTCAACCTAGAAAAGATATGAGGAGAAGCATTGAAAAACTTGCTCCAAGTTTTACAGATTGATTTCCGTTTTTATCAATCTATCTCCATTAAATTGCTCCTAATTATGATTAATTATTTTAGGAGGTCCTCCAAATAAAGTTCAAACTTTATTAGGAGTTAAATTTTAAGGTTAAAACTTAATTTGGAGCATTTTTAAATTTAAAAATGTTTAATAACTTTACCTCCAAATTAAGTTCAAACAGAGAAACAAAACTTCATTAGGAGTATTTTAATTTACTAAAATGTATAAAATTCTCATATAATATGTCAACTTACAGTCTCTTATGGTTAATTAATTTTCTTACCTCTCTGCAAAGAATCTACCAGAGTGTCATATACTCTACTTTTATAGTTTATCAAGGTAGATTTTATCATTATTATTATAAAATATATCAGCAAACTAAAATGAGCGCTAACCTTTTGAGAAAGAGCGGCATTACTTGGATCAAGTCAATAAAAGTTATCATTCCAGCAACCAAGAAAAGTAGAGACCAGAGACGCTTGTACTCAGTGATATCCTACTTATGACAACTTTGACCAGTCTAGCTTTGAGATTTAAATCTAAGTTAAGTTGGAGGTTATCATAGAAGCTGTGCAAATTGAGGAGGAGGTTAAACAACCCGCCATAGAGCATTATTGCTTAAATAGATAAAAATAGGAAATTTAAGAAATACAAATAGAGTTTAAATTCATTTATTAATCCTAACTGCCACTAATTACAAACCCTTGTAGATCTAATTTGGTTCAGTATACTTGGAAATAGATTTGGCTAACAGTAAAATTTTAGACTCTTTTGACACCCTGGTCTAATATTTATCCTCATGTATTACAGGGCAATTTGACACCTTTGACACCCTTGACACCTTTGACACCTGTCAAAAGTCTGATTAAGATTAATTTAATTTAATTATATTTATTAATAATCAACTTAAAATTTGACACCTTTGACCCTCCTTTGACACCTGTCAAATTTATCTTGCTTTTGACATGTGTGATAATATTTAAAAGAATACTAGCAATTGAATAAATATTAAAATGGATGGAGAGTGTAATGAATATATTGTGAAGTTGATCTGCTGAAAGTAATAATAACTTGATGGTCAAAATTAACTTTAGGCATACTCATTTGTACCAAGCAGAATACCCATTTGGCCCTGAAAACTCTAAAAAGGTCGTGCAGGAGCCTAAATCAATCAAAAAAAAGATTCAGTACGTGGGAGTGTATTAGGATGTTGACAATCAGAGAACTTTCATTGAATTTTAGTGCTATCCTATAACCTAGGGCCTCCATCGCAATCATTTCAAGGGGGATAAAAGCACCGGGAAAAGGTTTTGACGAAGCTGGGAATTTAAATCAAATCTGTTGAAGAAAAGAGCATCAAAGACATACTAAGATAGTCACTCAATGTAATTCAAATAGCCGGTGACAATCCTAATTTGAGTACCGAGAAAGAAAGGCTTAGCACTATTAGTTAAAGAACATCACAATCACTTTAGTCCAGCAAGACCAAGCAAGAGATGCTAGTAGAATTCACCAAGCTTGTAAAAAATGGAGAAATCTCAGATGTAAATGAATATGTTAAGCTACATTGGAAAACGAAAATGACATAGTTCAAATTTCAGAGATAGACTCAAGGCTGAGATCGGTCTTAAAAAATCTACGAGGAACTGGACTAATATAAAGAAAAAAAATCCCATTGCTAGAATCTTTGCAAACTTTCGTACTGAGAAATGAACCAGATTACAGTAATACTTAGCCTCTTGAACAATCAAAATTGGAAGAATGGGTTATGCTAAAGCTTTAGATGCCTTGTACAAGGTTATAATCGAAAAGGAGGATCCCAAAAGATGCTGTGTGTGGCTTTATGGTGCAGCAGATACAGGAAAATCAACAATAATAAGAATGCTCCAACAAATCTTTGTGTGTGATGTTCTTTAGGAGGGCCAATCACATTTAAGCTACAAGTTGTCCCTATTAAATTCTAGCCACAGGTAGTACTAATGGACGAGATGAACGATCAGCACTTCTTTAGATGCGACAGAATTGCAAAGATGAAGAGATTACTGGAAGGATAGGGCTACTCCACTGAGGCTAAATACGGAGAGGTACAATTAGAATACGTAGATTCAGCAATGGTAATTACAACAAATTCAATGCCCTTAGAGTAACTAAACAAGATCGATCAGGAGGCATTTTAGTCAAGGTGCCATCTAATCTCCCTGAGCGAGGTGCAGAGGCAAGCCGATAAATCTTTACCATTCAACATGTTACAGTTAGCAAAGTACTTCATGACGAGACTAGACGAAGAGAGGACCATGCTTTAGATGTCATAAGAGGAAGAGATCATTGAGAAAGAAGAGAGAGCAAACCAGGAAATCCTATAGTCAGAGTGAAAAACTTGATATTAAGACTAAAAATTTTTAAATACTTCACAATATATTCATTACACTCTCCATCCATTTTAATATTTAATAAATTGCTAATATTCTTTTAAATATTATCACTGGTGTCAAAAAAAAGATAAATTTGAAGGGTGTCAAAGTGTCAAAGCGTCAAAGGTGTCAAATTTTAAGTTGATTAATAAATATAATTAAATTAAATTAATCTTAATCAGACTTTTGACAGGTGTCAAAGGTGTCAAATTGCCCTATAATACACGAGGATAAATATTAGACCAGGGTGTCAAAAGAGTCAAAAATTTTACTGTTAGCCAAATCTATTTCCAAGTATACTGAACCAAATTAGATCTACAAGGGTTTGTAATTAGTGGCAGTTAGGATTAATAAAGAATTTAAACTCTATTTGTATTTCCTAAATTTCCTATATTTATCTAATTTATCAATAATAAATACCAGCCAAAGTTGACTATTAATGCAAAGAATGCAATAAAGTTTTCCCTTAAAAGTCAACATATAAGAGACACTCGAGAGATACACACAACGATATGCCAAGATTATATCTCAAGCATAAAAAAAAAGATGGAAAGTATGTCTGTGAGAAGCCATATTCTCATACTAGAGACCTCAAAGGGCACTTAAAGAAAAAGCACAATCAAAGTTTTGTATTTATTCATGAACCCACAGGGAATAGATTCCTCTAAAAAAGAAGATCAAGAAACCCAGTGGAGTCTCTTAGAGTTGAATTGTAGAAGTAAGTCAAAATGAAGAAAGCAGTCAAGAACTTTCCAGTCTCTGAGATCAATAAAATCATGGTTAAAATAGAGGCAATGAAGATTCCCATATTAAAAATTATTGACTTAGATTCTTGCCTAGAAAGCTACCTCACCCTTGAAGATAAAATAGAGAAGAGAGTCATTACTGACGACTAATATGCTTACAAGATATATCCATTCAATTACTTCCTTGCTGATGACAAGTTCCAAATGGATTTGCTAATCAGTATGCTCTTTAAAAGGCAAAGTTAAATGAGTGCAGGCATATCATATAGCTTGATGCTATTTTACTTGGTAAAGATCATGTAGCCTTCAGGCTTCCTTTACTAGAAATGACTTACAGAGAATTCTTATCTGACAATAGATGTCAGAGATAAATTAGCTAGATAGTATAGCAGATAGTTGAAGGGGTTGAAGAGCTTCACAAGCTAGGTTATGTACATAGAGACTTAAAGCCAGAGAACATCAAGATGAACTTTCAGCCTCTTAGAGTTTATATTATTGACTTCAACAGAGCTCAAAGAGTGCAAGCCTCTGCATAAGGAAATGCATACGGCACTCCTGGATATTCCCAAAGAAAGAGGATTGGAGAGATGGAGACACTTAATGGGATATCTGGGCTCTAGCAGTAATAATAATAGAGAGCGACATGCAAAAAACGATTACTATAGCTGCAGAGGTGAGAGAGATTCTAAGCAAGAATCAAACAACATCTCGATAAAAATAAAATAAATGGAGGTCTCAGAGAACTTGCATACTCAACTATTATCAAGCCAAGCTAAGAGAATTAACAAACAATAGAAACAATCAAACATAAACTTAGAAAGATAAAATTCAGAGAACTGCCACATGACTCTAAGCTTATGTTTGTGTGAAATATTTTAAAAACTCGCTTGCTATAATCACTTAAAATAATAATATTTAAACATTAAACCCCTACATAAACCCTATTAAAACCCTAATAAAGTATGCACAAATAGTCTACTATCAATCAAAAACTCAATCAAACTACTGAAAGGGTTTTGGGGTTTTGATTAATTGCACTCATGATACTTGCCAAATAATTTAACTTTAATTTAATTAGAGGACATAGTAAATTATTAATAACTATTATTTTTTTTATCATCAATCTTTTTATTCTAATCGAATTTCTATTTACTTCAAATTTACTCAATCTTTCAGAATATTAAACATGAAAAAAATGAAGAATTTTATAAACAGTGCTTAAAGTTCTGAGGCAAAAGCCTCAATTTCAAGACTTGAGATCCCCTCACCATTAACAATTGCCTACCACGACTTACCTCAACCTAAGAAAAGCAATAATCACCTGCATAGTTACAAGCCCTCTAAATTTCACAATAAAAGAGCAAAGCCAAAAGAAAGACAAGATCCAATAGTTACACCTGGAGGGCTTATTACTGTAGATAGATTGTCTTAAAATAATAACGACTAATTTGGGCCTGATTATTTAAACAGTGAAAGGTATGAAAATCTAAGCAGTAAAACTAAATAGAGTGGCCATAGCTTATCACATTTATCCCTGCATAAAATAAACAGCTAACTTTCAATTAATTATATTAATAGAATGGATCCTCAAGATTAGGATCACTCTCATCATTGAGTTTATAGTAAATTATATAATAAAAACAGTTTATTAAATTATTATTACCTCATTACAAAGATAGGCCTTCTCTTAGAATATAACAAATAAACAGCTTTCTCTTTAAATCAGATGAAAAAGATGGAATATCCTCTACCGCTCATACTAAGGAAGCTCAGACAACTAAAATTCATTAAGTAATATCTCGAATTAAATACTGGGCAATATCAACGAGTAAAAATAAATCTATTAAGAGAGATAAGACCTCAACGATTACCTACTCTCTTGAATGAAATGAATGGCATTTAAAGATTTCTAAAAATTTAACAAAATTGAAATGCTATAAATAAGTTGTACAACTATAATTAAAGTATATTCATTGTGATGTTAGACAATATTAACATTAAAACTAAGTATACTATCAAATTTAAAACTTATACTTAATATCAGGGCATGAAATTTATAAAAGAAAATATTTAAAAAAAGGCTTTAAATGAACAGATATATCGAATTTTATTCTCCCTATAATTTATTTTTTGAATAGTTAAGAAGGATATTTTCTTTATTAAGTTTAAACTTTTGGGTACTGACGTCCATTCCTCACCGACGACGTCCATTCCTCACCGATGACGTCCATTCCTCACCGGTGACTTCCATTCCTTCCATTCCTCACCGACGACGTCCATTCCTCACCGGTGACGTCCGTTCCTCACTTTTATTAATATTTTTTAAAAAATGTATAAAATAATCTATAATGAATGATATTGATCAATTCTAACATAACTTCCCAAAAACATAATTAATATTATAAATAGCAATCATAATTCTTCTTAATAACATAATAAAAGCCGAGAATTTCATAGTATTCATATTTTTTAATTTAAAGTCTAGTTGTCATTATAAATAGGCAAATATAGTAAATTTTTAATGTTTTATATTAAAAACTTATACATGATTTAATACTTGAATATTTGTCAATTATTTAAACTTTAAATTAAGAGCTTAGCAAATAAAAAAAACAAAAAACACAAATATCTATATGATACATTCTAATATACAAAATTAAGAATGAAAGAAATTAATACTATCTTGTCCAATGAGTGTTTATTGAGTAAAGTTATAAATAATCTTAAATAATAATATTGTAAAGTTCATTAGCCTTATTAGCAACCACATAGATTGGAGGAGTCCCCTAAAAAGTTTAAAAATTAATTCCAATTGCCAAAAATTATAGGAAGCAAATATAAATCGCTACTTCCTCTCTTTATATTAAGAATAATTTAAAAATATCGTTTTCAAGGTTTCAACTATCCCTAGATTCATTAAACAATTGTAACTATTTTTTTCAATGTAATTTGGATGATAATAAAAAATCTTATCAAGTTAAAAGAGTTTAAAATGTTATGAAAAGTAAAATTTGCTCATAAAAGTGATTAAGATTCCCATAAATTGATTAAACTTAAATATTTTATTGGGTAATTAAACTTATGATGAAGTAAGGTAACAACCCCCCAAAAGATTAAAAAAGAGTCACTTAGAGTTTTGAGGTGTAAAAAATAAATGTTTTTTTTTTACTTTAACAACAAAATTAAAGATCCTGGTCTTAAACATCATCAGAGATGTAATAAGCAAATGTTAAAAAATAAAATGGTATTTTTTTACAGAAAAAAAATGCGGTAATTTGCTTATATAATATTTGATTTAGTAATAATTTTGAATTCTAGTTTGATATAGCAGTTTTGATAATTTCTGAAATCATTTGTGTAAAAATATTTTCGCAGCTAAATTCCATTTGGTAAAATATAAATCTAATAATCTTACTACTTAATAATAGAGTATAAAATTTTTTAAAAAAATATCAATAATGGTGAGGAAGGGACGTCACCGGTGAGGAATGGACGTCACTGGTGAGGACTGGACGTCACTGTGAGGAATGGACGTCACCGGTGAGGAACGGACGTCACCGGTGAGGAATGGACGTCGTCGGTGAGGAATGGACGTCAATACCCAAACTTTTTTCCTAATTATAAATTAATTATATTTAGAATCCATAAAATGTTAAAGAAATTAGCTGCAAACTCTTAAATTCTCGAATATTACAGAGTACAAATACAAATCAAATTAATAATAATAAATAATTTATTATTAAATTAAAGTGAGTAAGTAATTTAACAATACAATCAGCTTGGTTCTTCATTTTTCCAGTGCTGCCTTTTGTTCCTTGCTGGACCAATGGAAATAGAACTTGAGCTTCTTGTCTTCTTTTTCACAGTTTTCACCTTCTTAATAAGTTGGTGTTACAGAGGCATCCGCATACATTTGTGGCCAGTTGTGGCCGGCTTCTCATTTTACACATTCACCCTCATCTTCCCAATAATGGTAAACCTATCACATTTCTACTACTATTTGACTTGCTTAATTTCACTCATGATCGTTTACTTCTTTGGATCAGTGGAGAACTATTAGAGCTTTGTAACTTCAGGTAGATACTAAGTTGGATGCAAAGAAACTTAAACCAAAGTATCAGACAATAGAGTCCTCATTTACTATCCAATAGATAAGAAAATTAATAGACAAAATTTCAAAGACATGCTTTGGGCATACGATGGAGAAAATATGATTAAAGGACTTATGAAATTTGGAGCTGATATTGTTCCAGCGACACCATTTTATCATTTGTAAAGTATTAAATAGAGAGTTATGGTTGATGATCCTGTTGTTAAATTACCCGATAATAATAAGCATGAGGGAAAATGCATTCCAATTGTTTTCTCACATGGAGTTGGAAATACTAGGACCTGGTTTTCAACAATGTGCAAGGATTTTGCAAGTTAAGGATTTATTGTATACGCAATTGAACACAACGATGGTTCTGCTCTTCATCATTACAACGATTAAAAGCAGCATAAATATTATAAGCAGTTCGATATGAGGGACTAAAACAAGATTGTCTAAAAGATCGGGATCAGACAAAAAGAACTAAGTTATTTAATAGATGAACTTGAGCATATTTCTAAGAATTAATTAGGTGAAGAGGTGAGAATTGATATGGATCAACTCATAATTGTGGGACATGGATTAGGTGCAACGACATCTATTGTTATTGCTGCAAAGGATGACAGAGTTAAGAAAGTTATTTCCTTATATCCATGGCTAACTCCAATTAAGGATGAAATTGATTTAGGTTTGATAAAAATTCTAAAGCCACACTGTACCATTACTTCAGATATTTTCCAAGGCAATGTTGAAAGAAACTAGTAATTAACAAATTCTTTATTTTAAGGAAAGGTAGATAACAAAAACAACATTTGATCACTACTTAATAACAAAGGCCATATGGCATTAACTGATTTACCCTTAATTTTACAGCTTGAGTTAAGAATTATTATGTTTACTTCATCATTCGCTCATATTTTCAGAGCTCAAGATACTCTAAGACTTATTCTTGGTGTGACAAAGGTCTTCTTTATTTAAAATGGCATGAGCAAGGAAAGTGGGAACTACGAAGAATTGGTTAAGCGATTAGAAAGTACTAAAGATGTTGTATTTGAAGTTAAGTGATTTAATATGACAAAGAAATATTATTTTGTTATAAATCTTAGAAAATTGCTATTTAATTCATCTTGATAAATGAATTAAAATTTAAAATATGAAATAAAGTAATTTTTGTATGGATAATAAGTAAGTATTCTATATAAATTTAATTAATACCATTTTAATTAATTATTGTTAATGTATTAAAAACTATACTTGTTAACTTAAAGGGTGTTCATATCTTAATTTTTGTATCCTATATACTTTTCTTGAAATTTTTTATATAGTTAAAATTGGTAGCCCCTTGATCAAAATGTGAATAGTTGATAGGGATTATTATTCATGCTTACCTATTTAATCACAAATGGAGGCTATTAATTTTAGATTTTACATGTTTTGGTTAGTAAACAGCAGTAACTGATCAGATATGCACAGCTTTCTGTCTTGGCCCATAAATTTTCCATAAAAAAAAATTGATTTTCTAAAATTCTTGTATAATATCCAATTCAGTTAATCGAGTCGCACAATTTTAAGCTTGGCTTCTCTGAACTCAAATAGCTTAGTGAATTTATTTTATTAAGACTCATGCTTCCATCAAAGCAAAACACTCACCAATATCTATAGGGTCTTCCATTATTCAAGTTCGTTGCAAGTCTTATCAAATGGAATATTAAATTTAGCTATTGCTCTTGAATTTTATCCTTTAATATACTAATCTATGCGAACTTCCGAATCTTGGATAAGTTAAGGCATTAAAAGTTGCTTGTCTAAAAATTCTCCAACATTTATAAGATATTTGTATTCCCTAATGACGTTAAATGTGACAGTTTCTACATTTTATATGTCGGTCTTTTCATTTTAGGAATCAAAATTCCCCATTATTCCTTAGCAAGGCGGGTTGTAAAAACCTATTGAACAGCTGTATCTCTCGTTCAACTTTAAATCCACAAAAAGATCTAAGTCTCGCTAAAATAATAAGACAATAAAATTCTATAGTCAAGATGTCTTGATTTTAGATACCCAAGAAGCACTATCGATAATGAATTTTTGAAAATAAAAAATTGAACAAATTAATCAATGAAAACAGAATAATATTATAAATTACTAAATTATAAATAAAATGGGTTTATAAACTTTGTGAAAAGCATTATCTCTCTCTCAACCCAGTACTTATAATCCTTTATTCTATCATAAGTAGTTAATCGACTGTCTCACCAAATTTCATTCTCAACTTTCACAATTGAATTAAATTAATATCAGTGGAAATCAATTAAGTTTTTCAAGTATTTTCAAAATTTACCTATTACAAACTGCGAAACATAGAAATTACAATTTAGCATAATCAAAATAAAATTCAAAATATATTTGTTTTATCTAATCAATACTTTAACTATAGGTTTCTTCGTAGAAGTGAAATTGATTTAGAAAATGTAAAAATATTTAATCCATAAAAGCGCATAATTAATCACGTAAACTATACATAATTCAAGCATTATTAGAATGTTCTTTAAAATTTCATTTTATATCTCTTAAATTAAATTTAATTTGATTTATATAATTCGATGCCGTTTATTTATTTTGTACTGAATTTATTTTCCAGATCTTTTGTATTTTATCAATAATCTAGCTTAATAATTGCTTTAAGCTGCTTTATTTAATATGATATTTCTATTATGATTAGATTTTGAGTTCTAATCTCCAAGCAAGAAGATAAATTATTGAAAAATTATTTTTATAGAAATAAATACAATTGAAGTTTACTAGACTCCACAAATTTCATATATTTACCTGTAGTGTCATTTACCAAAACTACATACTGACTAGGCTACTAGTTAAATAGCTCAAAGTATCCACCCTAATCTGGCACAGTCACTGCACTTGGAGTTTACAATTAAAGCTGTGTAGCATTTCCACCTGGATACAGTTTTATAGTTGGAGAAATAACAGGTTCAAAAGTAAAAGAATCAATTAGTTAAGTTTAAAGTAAGATGGCATTTCTTAGTCAATTTCTAACCAAATAAGTTTACAAATATTTGTCTTTTTCTTATACGACACCACCATATTGTAAAATTCTTTATGTAGGTTTATAACCTTCAAGCTCAAAGTTAAAAGATATTTGATAAGGCAGATTGTTTTTCATTATTGTGAAGTCCATTGAAAATTCTCCATTTTTATCTGTTACCATAGCCATTGGAGCGCAATCTTTTAAAGAGATTAACAGAATATTTTTCTTAATTTGAATACTTATTTTGATCTTGAAAAAACAAATACAAATTCAAAATTAAACTTCTTAATAAATCATTAAGATTATTTGACATAGGCTTTTATTCTTCTTTGCTTGGTATGCAAACCTCTTGAGTTTCTACTTCAGTCTATCCTCTTGAAATAATAAACTTTTGACCACTGTATTTATCAACTGCTTTTTGAATATAGTCTCTTGGATCACTTTCAAATTCGTTCACACCAAATGATGTATTATGCACTCTAGAAACGTCCTTAAGCAGGAGATTGAGGTCTTGTAATGATATTTCTGGAATTTTTGGGAAGTAAAATCCATTCCCTTCCATCTCATATGAAATTGGGAGAAGCCACATCCACATCTTAAGGCCAAGAACTTGCTTCATGTTTGAAGCCAAATCATGTTGTATTCGTTAGGATAAGCATAACCATGATCAAAGGAACCACAGCAAGGCATTTTAACCTGCCGTGCTGACATTCTTTCTAGCGAAGTTATGTTATAGTAAAGCTGGACAACAATTGACATAGTCAAAAAGTTTAAGGAAAAAGCTATTGGAAATGCCAGAATATTTGTACCGTAGTAAAATATGTTTACAACAAGAGATAGATCATGAGTGTTTTCATCGGGTCTGAAGAAAGCATATTTTATCATTTAGATTGAATAACTAATTCCAATTATCAATTAAATTCTTAGATTAAAACTATATTAATATTACAGCTTGATAGAAGCAAAACAGGATGAATTCTTTGAAATTATGATAACCGACACAGTTTCCTTGCCAAGATCAATGATGGTCCATCTTCAAAACACATGTGTTGCAGATTGAACAGTGATGAGTCCTTTCGGGCTTCCAGTTCTGACATTATTGTTTAAAACAATTTGAAAATAAATTTCAAACAATTAATAAATTTGAATAAGTACAAAAATATTATTCTAAATTTCACTATATCTGCATGCTTGATTTTGATCTTATGGCATCATCTAGGCTATTTTTTTAAATTCATATTATTTTACTTTTGGAATTGGTTTAGGCCTCAAGAAGGACGCTTTGAGATAACTAGTCACATTCAAAAATACAACCAAATTGAATAAGATTGTTATTATTTTCTTATCTGTCTTATTTTCCATCCACTCATTAAGTTCCTAGTAACAATTTTTTAATAAATAACTTGCTACTTACATAGTTCATGGTTGATAGAGGCATGAAATTCAGAAATACAACAACAAAGCACATAGTCCAAACAAATACGTTGAGTTTTTGATTTTTTCCAACAACTCGCTTGAACACCTTATGACAAAGCATGCACATTTTTAAAAGCTTTAGTTTCCTTATTTAAATTATAAATTTCAATTTATAATTCATAGACATTAAAAGTTGATAATTAAAAAATGGATCAGTTATATTTTAAGCACTGACTGAAAATTTTAAGTTTAGATTATGATTTAGCTTTTTATGGTTCACTTAAAATAGCAAATGCTTAAGAGCTTCTTCTGCACTAATTCTAATCAAAGGATCAGTAACTATTAATTTTCTAATGATATCATTGACTATCATGTTATTGTTGAGATCTTCTTCTGTTTCTTAGTTTATGAACTAAAATTTCCCCTCTTAAATTGATTGATGCATTTTAGCAATAATATGTGTGTTGAATGGAGGAGAACCCATGAACATAAATAAAATACACAGCCAATACTCCACATATCTACTTTTTCAGTGTACCTAGAACCCCCCTTCATTTCTGGAGCTTGCCATTGTTCTAAGCCTTTCATAGTCATTAAAGATTTCCCTCCTCTAAAATTCTTTACTACGTTAAAATCACAAATTTTAACTTTGAAATTGATTTTGCCTGTCTATGAATCAGTACGCTATTAAATCAAGATATTGTCTGGTTTTATATCACGGTGAGTTATTCCAGCTATGTTGAGTAAATAATTAATCCCTTCTAAAATTTGCTTCGAAATATTGAGAAAAATCATGTTCTAAAATAGACAATTACAAACTATAGTAAAACTTGGAAACAGCATTCAAGAAACTTTCTGTAAAATTTAAGTGGCATTACTTACATATTTTAATTGGGCCATACTTGATAACATAATCTTCGAGTTATAGTCCATCGAAATATTCCATGACAGTATAGAAGGTATTCCTCATATTTTCAAAGAACATCTCCTTAACTTCAATAATATTTGTATGTTTTACTTCTTTCTATATAGCATATTCATTTTAAGCCGCCATGAGCTTTTCTTCATCGTCAGTTCTCATTATTTTTACTGCAAATATCTCTCCTGATTTCTTGTTAATACATTTCGATACTGTAGCTGCTAACCCCTAATTAGGATAAAATTTGAGATAATTTTACCTCACCGATGAACTCTCCTTCATCATATTATAAATGAAAGGCACTTCTGTAGAGACTTTGCTCATTAAAAAAACTGTTCATTTGATTATCCATTTAGTTTCCCAACTTGTATTTATTGTGTCTCTTGAGTATTTTTTATAAATATAATGCATTAAATTAAAATAGTGTTCATGTTATTGAAACTTTACTTAATTACTAAACCGGTGCCTAATAATAATTTTATGTTGCTAACTACAATCCTTACCTCAGAGTTTATTTCTTAACGAATCTCTTTGCTGCTTGAAGAGTTAAATGATGCATTTTGGAGCTTAAACTTAATCCACGGCCACCATTTCCGCTAATTCCACATCCATGTCCAAACACCTTTCTTTTTGTTGTTGAATTGGAATCAAACTACGATTGGATATTATTTGATTTTTGACCACTTAAACATGGTGAAACCATGTTAAACGTTGTGTCCTAGAGGATCTTAAACTGAGAATCGTTGCTATCTCTAACTTTTATCAATTAAGTCATTTTATTTCGATTTTTAATGGTTTTTTATAGGAATGGGGAAAGTGTTTCCATTTATTCTAGTTTATGTGCGCTCATCTTGTGATTAATCCTCGATTTATCAAGTCCTTTTTTTGGTACAAAGTCAGAGTCCATCTAAGACACTGTAAGCATAGGGGATTAACATTATCTTATAAAAACTGTATGAGATTTCTCTAAACCAAACCCCAAAAGCTGTGACTAATCTTAATTAATTGCCAAGAGACGAGGGTCTTTTGGTTTCTTTGTTGTATCAATAGTAAGCTGTTTATACATTATAATGTAGAATATAATCTTATATATTTTTTTACTAATTCCAAATAGCATAATAGAAATTATATCATTTATGTATATTTATTTTAAATACATAAAAACACTAAAACAAATATGAATATTAAATCAAAATGAAAATTCAAGAAGTACAGACTCACTCAATCTTTGGAAATTAACTAAGGAGATTTATTCAGTAAAATGAGGAAAACTAATAAAAACTCAGTCAGCTGATAAAGTAGAGATTTCTACCAGGGAGGACTGAAGTAAGGTTGAATTATGGAGAGCAGGAGGAAGTTTCAATCACCACTATGCCTCTTTCTCACAAACCTCATAAAGTAAATTGTTCATAGACCATTCAATCTAATTTTAATAGATTATTCCACAATAAATGAGTGATTAAGTAATGGATTTATTAGAGTCTTACTGCTTGAAATAATATAGCTAGTAGTAGGTTTGTCTGAAAAAGCAAGCTACCCTTGATGAAAGTAGTGATGATGAGTAAGAATTAAATTCATGATTATAAAACAATTAAAGAAAAGAAAAAAATAGAAAATTTAAGGAATCTATCCAAATTAACAATAACATATCTTTACATCCTAATTATATAATTCATTGTTCCCTTGGTTTTCTCTGAGACTTAGTTAAATTTATTAGTACTGTTAAAATTATAATGCTAGTAATGCTTGAAAGTATTTTGAATTTTTATGATAAAATTAAAAGTTTTTTTACAATTTTTGCTTTAGTTTTATCAAACATTTAAAGTAAGCAAATGCTTAAGAATTAAAAAAAGACAAATGAGAGGTTTTTGGAGTTTTTGTTAAGTGTTGTAATAATTTAAACTTTATTAATTTTATAAAATATCAATAATTAAACTAATTTAATAAAATTTCGAAAATTAAACTAATTTAATAAAATTTAAAGAGGAAATAAATATAATTACTTTACAATCAAATAGTCAAACTAATTTTTTAGATCTCTTTAATTAATACTCCTATACAATTTAAGCAATTATAATAGTTATGATTACATTTATTCAGGTAAAATTAATAAATCCCTTATATTTTTCTCATAGTTATTTAAAGTATAACTATATTTATTTAAAATTGACTCTTAATTAATTGATTTAGATCCAGAAAATTCTTAAACTTTTTCTAACAATAGATGAAGAATTAAAAAGGTAAATATATCTTACATATTCTTGTCATGAGCCATCATAGACTTTAAAATTTTTGCCTCCTGCATGCTTAAGAGCTGCATATAGGTATGTTGCAGTCATGCCTCCATTGCATGAAGTAACGATTTTATTTGTGGCTAAATCTATATTTTTGTGAGCTAATATTTCCTATATTTCCTTAATTTCCTCTGGTTTGCGAACAATCCCATCTTCATTTTGTAGGATCTTGTAGAACAAATTCTCACCGTCTTATAAATGACCACTAGCGAAGACACTTTCTGGTCCAGCATCAAGTAAATGAGTATCCTTGGCTCCACCCTCAGCATGAACTTTCTCTAAATCGATGATTTGCTCAAAGGTAGCCAAGTTTGAAGGATTAAAAACGAAATTGTAATCAGCAGGTGTTCCAATATTATCTGTTGATTCTGTGGGTCTACCTTCTTTAAGCCATTTGTTCAATCCACCATTCATAAAAAATAATTAAAAAATAATTTAAATCAAAATATTGATATTCAATGCATATACTCCAAGAATTCCAAAAGATCTGAATAACCAGAAAACTCTAGTAGCACTATAACCAGCCTTAGAATCATATACTACAACTCTTGAAGAAAGCTTGACACCAAGTCTCTTCATGTTATCTTTGAATAATTTTAGTGGTGGGGCCATATTAGGATAGGGAGAATTCATATCTCTCAAATATCTCAAATCTATATACTGAGCTCTATAAAAATGTAAGATTAAGCTTCCATATAAAATTTCTCTCTGTCGAGCTAATAATTAGAATATAGAAAAGACTTACCTAGGAATATGAAGATTGTGAAATGTGAGAACTGGATCTTTTTCATCTGGAAGCCCAATATTTTGAGAGCAATCGAGTACTTTCAAGTGTTTGTCTGTTTCTAATAATTTTGCGAGATCTTCAGTGTCAATAAAGACTGGGGATTCTTTTGATGATTCCATAATATAAGATTTTAGATCAAGATTTAATAATTAATTTTTCAATGTTTTAAATCATTGATCAATTTTCATTTTTAAGATTAGTTGTAATAATTAATTAAAATCTTATAAATATCGAATTCACTTTATCCTTTATCTCCTATTTGACTATTTCTTTGAATCATCTTCACTCACATAATCTTCATTGTTATCTGATTCTGGCTCACTTTCTTTACCATCGTCTTTATTTTTCTTTTTCTAGATTAATTCATCAATTTTTGTAGCTTAATTAGCCAGTCTTTGTTGTTTTCTTTTTAGTATTCTGTCTTTCACATTAATTCCACCAAAAGCAAAACTTTTTCTTGAAGTATCTTGCATATATTCCTTATCTTACCTTATAGCTTCTTCAACTTAAAAATTTTCAATCACTTTCTGAGAGTCAATCACAATTTTAAAATTAATTTAATTAGGATACTAATTTCTCTGCTTTGTACCTTCATGTTCATCATTGATATCCCAAAACCTTAATCTGCTTCTTTTTTTTGTTGAATTATCCTAAACCTTTTACCCCTTACTGCTTTGTCTTTTGATCTTCCTACTGGCGCTATGCAGCTTATTTCATTCTAAACTGCCTAATATCAAAGCCCTTATTAGAAGGGTCAAATTGCTTTTTCTGGACAGTTTTCTCTTGATTTGAGTTCTTCTCAAAATAATCCTATACCAATACATCTTTGTCAGAAGATTCTTAAGGGATGAGTGATTTAAATTTGGTTTTCTATTCTGGATCATTTTTAAACATATCATCTAGATTTAGGTCCTAAGCTGACTGTAATAGATTAGCCCAGAGTGAGTCAGGCTTTAACAACTAATTTGCTAAAGAAATATCTGATTCATTTTTCTTTTATTAATACATGAGTGTACTAGCCTAAGCTTGCTTTTCAAGTTAAGAAAAGTCTTTCTTCATAGTTAGTAAATCTCCATACAAGCTAAATTAAGTTAATCATGAATTTAATGAAAAATTGAATTCATCATCAATTTTTTTTAAAATAAGGAGGTAAGAATAAATAATTTAAGCGAAGAGTCTAAAACTACAAATTTAGTTCTTTCAAGTTATTTATAATCTAACTTTCTTAAAACAGCCTTCAACTTTATTATAAGTCAAGAGAGCTGCTCTTTAATCATTTTACAAAGATGTTAAGTTATCATGATACACAATCAAAATTTCATTTTCATTCTATGAATTTAATCCAACCTCTTCTGGTAGTGGAGTCGTGAGCCCATCTAAATATATGATATTAAACAATGAAAGCTGAATTTAATAAAAGATGGAAGGTGCTAACTTATAAATTTAAATTCATGGATTCTTTTATACTTACAATTAAACTAATCTTATGATAATGCTATATTTTATTTAACAAAAAATTAAGTATCTAAATAATTAATCTGACATGCGTTTTGTCTTCATCAATTGATGCTTAAGGAAGAAGGGTTTCAATCAATTTATAGATGTATTCATTTGGCTTATAATTATGAACATCAGTGTCTACAAAGTCGAAGCAAACGTCGCAAGTTCTTTAATGCCTAAGTTCAAGTGGGTTTCCATTTTTCTTATGCATTCTTCTGAACATCAAGAGTGTTTTGTGAGATTTTCTTATAAATTGGTAATCATCTCTTACGTAAGCAGGAGATACTTCGATGCTCTAAGTAGCCTCAATGTCTATATTCGAGGTCATTCACTCATTAAGATTTATATTTTCCTTGATAGTTAGTTAGGAATCGCTTTTTAACTAATTAGTATAATATTAAAAATATCCAATATCCTGAAAATTAACTGATTAGTAAGCTTAAGAGTCATTTGATTTTATAAAATTTTTACAATTATATTTTATTGAAAGTATACGATAGGTAAAGCCAGAAGGAAGACATATCACCATCTTTACTTACCTTATTTTTTATTTTGATCAAGCATGACCCAGCAGACATTCTCAACATAGAACAGGCTTTGAGTCTCAAAGAATTTAATTACAGGATAAATAATGTCCTTTTCGACCCACACAAAGACCAGACCGTCTATCATTAGCTCCTTAGAGAAGTTGAGCTTCTAGAATTCTTCCATAGTCACTCCCTTAACTTTTCCGTTCTTGTCTTTCTGGGTTTACCAGCAAGGGTTTATAAGAATGGCTTCTACATTTTTTGCATATTTGTCAAAATTTAGGATATTTTAATGCTTTAGATAAAAGATATTTATAAAATTTAAATAGTAATAAGACCTAAAAATTAGTTTTAACGATTGGTTCTTTAGATTAAAGAATTTAAGAAAGACTTTATGCACGTATGTCATTAGCTTAACTCTTGCACTTAGAATTGGTTCGATGGATACCATTCAGTTAATCTGCTTTATTTGTGGCTTCTAAATTCAGGATTTATAATAATTATTTAAGGTTGATCTAATTTCAAAGATTTTTTAATTTTCTTATACTTTCGACTCTTAATGGAATTATTTTCAATAACAACTAACGGCTATGGGGAAGCATCCTCCCCCCCTAATGTATACTTTCTATTTTGTAGTCTGATAGAGTTTTTAACGCTGAGTAATAGTAGCTGATAAACATGGTCTACGCGAGCAATAGTTTTTGAGCTAAGGCCTCTTATAAGTCAAAAAATGATATTTAAAATCATAATAAAATTGACAAAAATTTTCAATTTTTCTTCAAATTTTTTATTTTTATAAAATTATCAATTTAAGTGAAAAATAAGTAATTTAACAAAATATATAAATTTTATTTGATTATTGACAATAAATTAAAACTAATTATTTTTGAATTTTTTAATAAGAGAGAATAATTTTATTTTTTAATTTTGTTAATAATAACTAAATAAGATTTATAGATTTTGTTAAATTACTTATTTTTCACTTAAATTGATAATTTTATAAAAATAAAAAATTTGAAGAAAAATTGAAAATTTTTGTCAATTTTATTATGATTTTAAATATCATTTTTTGACTTATAAGAGGCCTTAGCTCAAAAACTATTGCTCGCGTAGACCATGTTTATCAGCTACTATTACTCAGCGTTAAAAACTCTATCAGACTACAAAATAGAAAGTATACATTAGGGGGGGAGGATGCTTCCCCATAGCCCAACTAACACCTTTTGAATAATTATTAAACAAACCGCCTTTATTTTTCGAGAGGAAAGATGACAAAGAGGTTTGTGTTGTTGATGAAGCATTCGATGATGATTTCTTTATGCTTCCAATCTGATTAGGTTAACCGATTAATTTTTCCTTCCATGGTATGATCAAGTAAAAGATACTCACACCATCGAGTACCTTTCTCTCTCCTGTTTTTTATCCCTTGGTTTAAGCGCCAATATTTTCGTAGTAATTAAACCTACCACCCTAATAAATTATAGATTCATGATGATTTATTATGAAAATAAAAAAAAATTATAATTAGATTTATATTATTATATTAGAAAGTTAAAGGTGAATAGGGTGACCTTTGTGGAGCCTGAGTTTACTACTTTCTAATAGAGCGTTCTGCTAACACAGTCGACTTGGTTCAACCGGCAAGCCTTACAACGCCACTTTGGCGGGCTTATGCATATGACGGTTTCCTTGCATAGATAAGCTTCCTGGCGTGAGTTTGGCTTCCTAGGTAGTAGGGAGCAAAATGAAGGTGGTGCTCAGCCTTCAAAAATGAGAAGATGAGAACCAAAGAAGCCAACAATAAGATCTTTCTTCTCCTCGGGTAAGAGGCGCTAAGCTATCACAGCAAAAAGACAGGGATTAAGTTCCCAGCAGCAAGTGACACGAGTAGATTTTTCACCATGAACCTTTAGTCAAGCCTACTCTCTCAAGCTCTATACTCACATCCATAACGTTGGCTCTGTGATGTTACATCCTGATTAGGGAGGTAGGTGACACTGGGAGGAAGATCGGTTTTTTTAAGGAGTTTTTTGTCTTCAAGAATCTAATCCAGGAATCACGCTTGCCACGTCAACTCATTCTGAAATACGTCACGACTTAAATTGATGGTTTGATTTAGTTAATAGTGAATAGATAAAAATTAATTTGAGATTACTCATTACACACACATAATTAGATTTGTAATTAAAACAAATATGAGTAACAACTTTGAAAATATATATCTTAAAAAAAGTTACATCTTCTTTAAAATCACCTTCGTATCTTCCGCCATCTGTCTATTTGAATATTTTTTTAGCTTGTCTTTGAGAGTTTTTGTGAAGTTTGTGTCTTGCACCACCTCCACTCTTCTTAGGTATCACCTTGTAAGAATAAAAAATTAGATGTGTTTTTAGTAACTTACATTTTTATTGAATGAACTACAGCTCTCTCAGTGTCTCCATTTACATTTTTGTAAAAAATTAATTATATATTATCAATTTTTCAAATTAATCAAAATTTATCATAATTGCTCAGCAGCTTTATGATCAACAGTACATAAAAATAAATAAGTGAAACCCTTCTTAACCTTTAGCTTACACTTGAGATCCCTCTCTTTTGCTTTCCCCTTGTTTCTAAACACATTGATGATTAAGATTAAGTTGATATATTATGAAATATTTTTTACTTTGGCACAAAGTCGTCATCATCTGAGATCACATCTGGGTGAAACATCTTCTTGTAGTCTTGTGGAGCTTTGTTACGGGCAACCCTGCCATTAGTTTAGATTAAATTAACATAATAATTTTTAATCGCAGCTATAATAAATAAATAACTATATTAATTGGCTTCATAATGAGAGGATCAAAGTAGATCTATCAAATGCATTTAAAATTAGTTTATAATTAAATGGATGTCTTTCCCTCCTATTTTAATTGATTAAAGTGAATCTTTATGAAATTTACCTGGCTTTCAGTTTTTAGACTTGCACTTGACTCTTCAGAATTCTCAAATTTGTCTTCCTCCTCAACTACGAGGTCATCCAACTTGTGATTCTTGCTTGCCTTCTTGTCCCTCAAGTAAAACCTTGATTTCGTCTGAATCTTTTGTTATAATTCCATTAATGATTATGATTAGTTTAGATGATTAGCAAAAGTAACAGAAATGAGTGCTAGTATTAATATTTAATTTTAATTTAATTATTAACAATTACTTTCGCAATTTATTCAACTATTTCTCTGATTCTGAATTAAATGGGCATTCAATACTGTATAAGTTTTTATCAAGACAATAAATATATCTTATAATTTGGAATTCAATTATTTTATAGTATTATTATTATCATATTAAACTCCTTTCATTAATTTATCATTATTCTTTATGAGTTCTATCATGTCTGTCACTTTATATTAGTTATAGAATTAGGATAAGAAAAATAAAATATTAGCAAATTTTTTGTTACAAAAAAATTGCAACTTTAATTTTTCATTTTAACATTAAAATAGGGTTTACCAAAATTCTTGATTAACAAAATATCAAAAAATGTAAGTTTTCTAAATTTCCACAAATTCAACACCCTTTGCCCATTTGCCAACATGTGAATGTAACTTTATTTGCATTAAATTATAAATTAAGAAGCAAAATATAGAGCGCAAGATAAATTAAAAGTAACAGAGAAAATCTATTAAGTAAAGCTGCGTTAATTTTATCACTAGAAAGTACTAGAAGGATTGAGAAAGGGCATAAAAATGAAAACATTAAGGAAGATAGTTATAGATCCTAAAAAAGATTTATAAAACTATATATTCATATTTACTCCATAATCTATTTATAGAAGATATTTATATACGATTAATTTCATCATAAAGAAAGCCATATTAGTAAAGACAAAAGAAAGAAAGAAAACTTTTGTACAAATAAGATTGAAACAACAAAATACAACTAGTAAGATATAATTTTGTAGGAGTAATTAAATTTTAGTGTTACTTTCCTGCCAAAGAGTATTCTGGCGTAATTTTCAAGAGTGAGTAACATATATTTCCTCGTGTCTGCAGTGCTCTGCTCTTTCCCTTATTTCTCACCTCTCCCTGGATATACTGCCATCACTTCTCTTGCTCTAGTCCTTCTGATCAGTGTTTTAAGAGAAGCCCTTGAAGACTATGTAAGATTACAATGATAATGACAAAACTTTATTCAATAGAAAAGAAGAGTAAATGATAAAATAACGAATAAAAGAATATGTTAAGTATTCTATAGATCAAAGACATTAATTAAGCATGAGGAAGGTAAATTAAGTTAGCAAGAACCAAATTAAAAAGTTATTAATTTGGAATAGGAATACCAGACTAATTTTTAAAGCAATAACATGAGGTCAGACATCAATATTTAAGATTAAAGTTTAGAAAGTTCTAGACTTAGAAATAATTCTCAACTTATAGATTAGGAAAATAATTCCAAAAAGCCATGCCAAGAATATTAGCAGTTATTCTCTGAGAAATAATGGTGTGACGTCTAATGCGGTAACATTGTCTTTTTAAAAGATGGGGGAAATTTCTCAGCTGATGTTATAATTTTGATGTCATCGGCTGATAATGGGGAGTGTTTTGTTCAAACTTCTTCCTTAGATGGCGAGAGAGCATTAAAACATAAGCAATTTTTAGCACCAGTAACACTGACCTAGATGAAAAAAGGAATCAAAAATTTCAATTGCTAGATTATTTTTTTTAAAATAAGATTCATACACAATAGCCAAACAAAAACTTTTATGAATTTAGTGGATTCATTGAGAGTGACCAATTTCCTGATTTTGGAACAACTCCTATAAGTTCAGAATCGAAAAAAAGAACAGCCAGAGTAGAAAATAAGCAAATTGGATTTTGAGGTTAAAATATTGCTAATACTGATTGGATAATAGGTGTGGTAGTATTCACTGGAAATTATACAAAATTGATGCAAAATTCAGGGGAACCAAGATTCAAGCAATCTCGAGTTGAAAAGACAGTTAATATGATTTGTATATATCTGATTTTTATACAAGCTGGATTGTGTCTGATTATGAGCATTTTCTCAGGATTTTTTACAGCAGAAAACGCCTCATTTAATAAAGATGATCTGAAAAGAAAGGCAGAGTATATATTTTAGACAGAATTCCAGTCATCTAATAGAACTTAATAGCAAGAAATAGGATATAATTCAGGACTCGAAGGTCTTGTAACTTATGGATCTTATTATATGTTACTGAATACTATTATTCCAGTAAGTCTTGTGGTTTCTGTCGAATTTGTTATGTTTCTCCAAACTCCTTTCTTCTGTTGGGATAACGAAATGTTTGACGAAATATCAATGAAGCATTGCCAACCAATGTCAATGACTCTTCATGAAGAACTAGCTTAAGTGAAATACGTTATCGCCGACAAAACTGGAACATTAACTGCTAATCAAATGTAATTTAAAGCTTGCACAATAGCTTCAGTTTACTACGATGAAGATTATAAGGATGAAGACTATGATTACATCGAAAATAGTTTGGATGAAGATGATTTTACTTCAATCAGAAAGGAAGAGGAAAGTAAAGAATAAGATAGATTTAGCAACTGTGATGAGAAGTAACAATAAAGCAAGTAAAAAGATAAAAAGATCAGAACATCTGTAAATGAGGTTTCTAGTACATAAATCATCAGAGATCTTCTTTAATCAAACAAGTTCTTCATGAATGAAAATGTTGACCTTGGTAAATCAAATCCGAGTAAAGAGGGATTAATACTAAGCACTCAAAATGATTTTATTCATTAATTTTGGCTTTGTGTAGTCCTTTGTCATGATGTCATAGTAGTTAAGGATGAAAAAACTGGAGAAAAGCAATATCAAGGCACATCTCCTGATGAAATAACTTTATTATATGCAGCAAAAGAAGTGGGCTATGAATATGTTGATAGGACTTCAAATACTATATAAGTTAGAGTATCTGATTAGATTATATCATAAATTCTACTCTAGAAAATTGATTTCACTAGTGAGAGAAAGAAAATGACAGTCATAATCTAAGATTTAAAAAATGAGAATATCATTTTATTTTGCAAAGGAGCTGATATGGCAATATTAGAGCGACTTTGTCATAAAATTGAGTAGCCTTTCTTTGATGCAACTCAAGAGGACTTAATAAAATTTTGTACAAAAGGATTTAGAACTCTATGCTTTGGAATGAGAGTAATTGATCATTAGCATTATAGTGAATGGTCGTTGAGGTATGATAACTCTTAACTAGAAAATATCAAGTTTGGCCATGATAAATTCAAAATAGAGGACAATACAGAAAACATGGCTGAAAAGTTAGAATTTGGAATTGAAAACAAATTGTTCTTGTTAGGAGCAACAGCATTTGAAGACAAATTGCAAGAAGGAGTCCCTGAAGTAATCGATGACCTCCATCAAGCTGGAATTAAAGTTTGGATGTTAACTGGAGATAAATTAGAAACGGCTGAAAATATTGGCTTCTCATCTAAAATGTTTAATGAAATAATGTTCATCTTTAAGCTTTAAACTCACACAAAAATGGCAACAAGACAAAGAATATATGATATTGAAAATAAGATGATTAAAATTGAAAAATAACATTCTACTCCTGTTATAGGAACCTAATTTATTCTAAATCCTAATCCTTAAGAAATTTAAAGAGTCCTTTCTTTAGCGAAGAAAAATAGTTTTCAGTCCGTTGATTAAAATTTGGAAATTAAAAGCATCATAAATGCACTGGAAGAGTTCAAACATGAGTCAAGATATTCTGAACATACTTAAGGAGACTCTTGGGCTAAAAAACCAGCACTCAGAAGAAAATTAAGAAAAAGATTGGAAGAGATTGTTCCAAATAAGAACCTTATTGCTTAAGGATTGTTAAGGGAAAATTAATTTTTTCATCAGTTTTAGCTGAACTAATCAAGGTTTATTCCCATTTCATTTGACAAAAAATTGAATCAATACTTGATGGATAAAAGCAATATCTATAGATCTTCGAAGTCAGCAAAAGGGTTGGTTTCTGGGGAAGATTTTGTCGATAATGAGGATGATTTTGCAATATTGGTAGAAGGACAAACTTTGAATTATATTCTAAATCTAAAACTAAATTAAAAAGGGAGTTTAATTTACATGAATGTGATAAGAAACTTTATCAAGTTAAGAATAATTAGTTAATTATAAGAATAAGACTACCATTCTTTATGCCTTCAAAATATCACAAATCAAAATCATTACATTTAATGAGTAATCTAAATTAATTAAATCTATTAACTATATAACTGAATCAAACCATCAACCTAAGTTGTGACGTATTTCAGAATGAGTTTAAATAGCAAGAGAGATTCCTTGATTAGAATCTTGAAGACCAAAACTCAGTAAAAACTAGTTAGCCTCAGTATCAATTACCTCCAATATAAAGATGTGGTGTTCAGAGCTAGAAGTAACTAGATGACTTACTGAGCATGTGGAGATTCGGCTCCTCTAAAGATTGTAGTGAAAAACTACTCGTACCACCGCTTCTTGGAATGACTTCCCTGACTTTTCAATGTGAAAGCTTAGCATTCATTAATCGAGGAGAAGAAATATCTTATTATTGTTGGCTTCTCTTTTTTATGAAGGCTGAGCACCACCTTCATTTTGCTCCCTACTATCTAGGAAGATAAACTCATTCCAGGTAGCTCATCAACGTAAGGAAATTGCTTGGATGAATGCCGCCAGAGTGACGTATTATAGCTTGCCAGTTGAACCAAGCTATCAGGCTTCTTGTGCGATTAATCCGACTACACATCCCAGTAGAAAAAAATCTAAATCACTATTTTTTTTTTAAATCATAATTTCTTTTTCTTTAAATAGATTTAATTTGGAGATTTTGGGAATTGCTTTTTATTTTGTTAAAACCCCAAGAGTAAAATTTAGTGCAATTTTTGTAATATATAAAAGCAAATCAAGAAAGTTAATTAATAAAATAATAAAATAACAAAAAATGATAGGTGATTAAAGAACTGGAGACCGCCCCTAGTTATAATATTACAACACTTATCAGTCCATCAATTCCAATAAAAGCCACTAATTCTAAGCTAGTAATAATGAGATGACAAGTGGTGGGAACAATATGAAATAATAATAACAGTGGCAGCTCAATTAGAAATTTCACAATAATGGCATTAGCGGTAATTCCTAGAATATTTATTAGAACCAGAGTAGCAACTTTAATTAATCAATGAAATAACAATTCGCAAAAAACAACAGCGGTGGGTAGCCAACATACATTTACAGACCTAAACCTCAAAATAACAATAATCAGAATTAACAACAGCAATAAGTGCAACAACAATCAAAGAACTAAAATAGTCTAAGTAATGATCAAAATACTAGCAATTTCTCGCAACTACGGCAGCAACAGTAATAATAGTAGCTAAGTAATGCGTTTTCAGCACAAAAGTTCTAACAATAGTTATAACACTAATAACTGTATAGTGTAATGTAAGTTCACAGATTCCTTCATCGTCAAGTGCGTAACAATAACAGTAACAAGAAACATCAAGTTAGGGAAGTTTCGTGATAGGTGACAATACCAGTATAATTTAGAATGAGCAACACAATAACACATTAAGTAGCTTTAGCGACAATTAGTTCGACATGCTTGATAATGCACCTCTGGATTCTGGGATTGAATATGATTTTATATCTGAGACTTACTCCATGATCCCAAGGTTCAATGACTTTGACCTAACTTGTACTAAAGACCCTTAACCAGGCTACTGATTAAATTGAATACAGCACTTCAGATAAGAACGGTGCTTTCTAAAAGAACTTGGTGTGGTTAATGGGAAGATTAGTTGATGGAAGCTTCGCTTAAACATCAAGTGATTTTGATGTTCTCTCAGAAGTTCCACAAAATATAAATGATCTCTACATTTACACCAACCTTGTTGGATTTTACAAGAATGACGTATCAGTCAATTACAATCTTTAAAAACTTTTAAAATTTTAGGATTCCTCTATCTTGATGTCTATGATAGAAGATCCTAAAACTGAAGTTTTATTTTTTTTTTTTATTAAGTACTTTTAACTATATGTTTGATTTAAATTTCATGCGGGACAATTATTAAATAATAGTCCCGCGGGACCATTATTTAATAATGGTCCCGTGACTCTTAATTTAATGAGTATATTTAACTTAAATTAAGTATATTTGAAAATTATCATATAAAGCATGCATGAAATCCTAATTGATTTTGGTATATTCTGGGAGGATTCAGAATAATGTTCTTTTTTTTTCAAAAAAAAAATTTTTCCCTAAAAAAATCAGATAAGGAATCAAAAATAGGCACCCAAAAAAAGCAAAAAAGATTAGTGATAAATCTATATGGAACTATGATAATCAAAATGGATTTTTGAGATTCATGATTTTTGGTAAGTAAAAATGAAAAAAATGTGATTAAAAAAAAGTTTTTTAAAAAAGTTAATTAAAAATGGGGCAGGGATTATAGCATCGGCCACGAACGAGCTTCAAACTTTAACATTTCTAAAATTATTTTTATTCATAAATTATATATAGGCATGGCAAAATCTTCTAAAGTTGATGCTTGAAGTTCAAGCAGGTCAAAAAATTTTGGGAGGTTTTGAACCTTATGAATGACGATCTCTCAGCTATCTTAGATAAACTTACTACTGTCTAAGAGAATGGTTATCTCTCTAATACTGCTACTCCATTGACATATGACCCAGTATTTTTGTCACTTTCCATTCTTGCTTTGAAATTCTCCGGTGAAGACTACAGCGACTTGATTTAAACAATTGCCTCAAGACTTGTTAGCCACACTTAAAGTGGTAAGGTGTCAATTCCAGCTCTCATCTCAAACTACTTCTACACTCCATTCAATTCAGTAAAAGAAGCAATAAATGAGATTTTATGACTCTCTGGGAGAATATCAAGGATGTTATAGTTAGGACTATGATAGCAGGGTTACCAACTTTGCATCTTACATACCATTCTTTCCAGCCTAATGATTTAGAGAAAAGCTTTTAGAACCAGAGGAATACGCCAGGAGATATCTCTCCTCATGCAGACAAAATCGAAACCACTGAATAAACGAAATCGAAGAGGGCCATCTTTATCTTGTGACTGGCACCCAATCTACTACAAACTGGATCTTCCTCCCTCTTGTTAATGGACAATGAATCCTACCACAGTAGCAGATACACCAATAGCGTCCTGTAGAAGCTAAACGTACCCATACTCTTCCTGGGCCCCAACTAGTACGACATGGCTCCAGTGGAAAAAGCATTCAGGTTCATCAAGTGCCGCGACCTCATTCCCATGCTCTTGCCTTTATCTACGAAGTAAGATACCTCCCTTAATAAGCTATAGGAAGCAGCATGCGGCGCTATGCGCAGGCCCTGGCTGTGCAGCTCTCACACTTGGACATGCGGTGGCTCACCGGCGCGTTCGCATGCTCTTTGGTCGATGCCCTGAAGCATCTGAGCCTGCAGGCTGTCTGATACTATAATTGATTCTGGTTTTGGCCACCCAATCTGCGAAATCACGAATCACCCTTACTCTATTAAAAGTGCCAAAACCCCACCATTCGTATTCGAAGTTTATCTCAGCCTGGGAAACAATTGTCTGTGTCGTAGATTAGAGGACGATGCGTCTTTTCAAGGGCTCTCGAATGACTATCTTTGCTGGTCCCCATTTGCGTTTTTACCCTAGTATTCATCTGCAACACTGATTTGGTAAGTTAGGCGAACTTTTAATACTAAAATATTTAAAAGGCCAATTAAAGTTTAATTCCCAATATTTAAAATCTAATACGCCCTATTAAAATTATAATTAATTTTAAATATAAAACTTTGATATTAGAAATGGAGTCAAGCTCAGATCAAAGCAAGGGTCCACAACAACAGATCCAGCAGCAAGCACCACTTGGCAAGGGAGAGGCCTCCAAAGTGAGAGACATCCTAGAAGTAAAGGTGATTAGGAACGCCATTCACGCCAAGGTCATGTATGAAAACGATCCTCGAGGAAAGGCAGTGTGGGTGGAGCACTCGAAGCTGATGTATGCATGTGATCGAGCCAGAGTTGAGTCTTTTGCCATTAAGAAGAAGCCAGGGCTCCATGACCACCCCTACTGGAACATCTACACGGGAGCACGCTCAGATCGAGACAGGTACGATACATCTAATTCAAGGGATATGGATGATTATGACAGCAGTTTGCTAGATTCTAAGAAGGTTGGTGTGAATAGAAACTCTCATGAGTTGGCGGGTCACCAGCAGGAGGAGGAATGCAAGGGACAGAAGGAAGATGACAGCATGAGTGACGAAGAGAAAGAGCAGCCTAAGCAGAGCCAATTTTTTCATCAATATAACCAAGAGACTAGAACTTTGCTCGACTCTCTCAAGAATTACCAAATCGACTACCACATTGCTCTAGACTTAAATTTATAAACACAAGTAATATATTCTTTGTTGATTAATTGTTCATTCTTAAAATTCGATCAAATTTTACTCTTGGGGTTTTACTAAAAAAAGTTAGCGATATTTAAGATACAAAAATAAAACAACAAATTATAATTTGATTTTCTATACTAGCCTATTAAAAATGTTAAAAAAGCAAAATAATAATTTACAATTAATTTATTGTGGCTTTAGGTTTTTTGATTATGGATTCTAAAAAGATGACTAAAAAATTCTTAAATATTCTTTCTAAATGCAAAGCTGTGGTTTTATGTAGGGCATCTCCAAGTTAAAAAGGACTCGTTGTTAAGATGATTTAAGAAAGCGAGCCAGACTTGTCACACTTTCTATTGGAGACGGTGCAAATAATGTTAATATGATCTAGAAAGCAGATATAGGAGTGGGCATATTTGGTAAAGAAGGATATCAAGCCGCAAGTAGCTCTGATTAAGCAATAGGGCAATTTAGATTCTTAAGGAGGCTACTTTTTGTGCATGGAAGATGGAATGGTATAAGACTAAGTCACTATATACTTTTCTTTTTCCATAAAAATTTGGTATTTACTATACCTTAGTTCTGGTTTGGTTGGTATAATGGCCTCTCAGGACAATCATTTTATGATGATAATTATCTGACAGTTTTCAACTCTATTGCAACTAGTATAGCATTGATAGCTTTTGGAGTGCTTGATTAAGACATAAACCCAAACGATGAAAATAGCAAGAAATTGATTGAGCATTTTTATTTTTATTTTTACTAAGAATGTCAACGATAATCATCATTTACGAGATGCAAATCTTTCGTGATAGCTTGCATTAGTGTTGGTTAATCTATTCACGTTTTTGGTGCTCCAATAATTTCAATGTAAAATCTTAAGTTATAAAATTTATCATATTTATCATATTTACATTTGTAAATTTAATTTTTACTCTTAATCTTATGTTTGATACTGGAAAAGATGGAGACCTTTATGCAGCAAGTTTATGTTCATATTTTGCTTTTGTTTTTATTCACTACTTTTTCATTATGCCTTTCACAAATAACTTAACTAGCGCCATTTTGCAACTTTACCTACTTTTTTTCTTGGTATTTTGCCCTATTTTTGTTATTCCCTACAATTATCTCCCAGATAATTTCCTAATGAATAGGTGTTCTAACCGAGATACCCCTCCCCCCCCTCCCAACCTTAACCGAGATACCCCTCCCCATACCCCCTCCACCCCCAACCTATTTTATATAATAAAATAATATAATAATTTATAAAATCTTTTATAAATGAGAATTTTATAAATTAATCATTATTATTAATTTAAATATAATTAAAATTATTAAGCTTTAATTATAAATAAAAATAATTATTCAATCAATAAAATTTTAAAATTCTCATTTATAAAAGATTTTATAAATTATTATAATTATTTTTTTATTATAAAATAGGTTGGGGGTGGGGAGGGGGGTATGGGGAGTTATATCTCGGTTAAGGGTGGGGAGGGGTATCTCGGTTAGAACAAATAGGCTTTACGAAATAATTTTTGAAAATAGATATTTCTGGCTTATAATCATTTTGATAGTAGCTTGTAGTATTGTCCCAATAAAGTTTTATTTTTGGGCATAATCTTTACTATTTCCTTCACTGAAGAATCTAATCATGAGGAATGAGTTAAATGTTGATAAAATTTTGAAAGAGGTAGATCCTGTTAGAGCTAAAATGACTCATGATCTATTGAAATAAAAGTAATAAGAGTAAGTTTAAAAATGGTAATAAGAATATCAAAATATAGATTATTGCTAATAATAAAAGATTTAAATATAATTATAACAAAAATTTAAATGGATAAAATATATCATTCATAATCAGCGAGAATAGACAAAAAATCAAACAACATTGATTAATCGTTTGAGAGAACAGCATTTGATCAAGAAATCTAATTTTAAGATGCAAGTTGTGATTCTCCTAGTTAAAGTTTCTCTAGAAAGGGTCTTTCTCCTAAAAGAAGCCTTACATGTCAGGCGAAAAAAGAGAATATTAGAGATTAGAAACTCCATTTAAATTTTAAATTTTTAGATAAATTTATGCCTTATATTTTTATAAATATACTTGTTTTACGGAGATTAAAAAGCTAAGCTGCAGAAAATGAAGACTAAAATCTTGATGAAAATGACGCTCTTGAGTTTCAATTAAGATTGTCTTTCAACAATCTAACTCAAGAGGATCTGTAAGAGGAGGTAAAGCTCCAATTTGATAAAAATGTAGCTAGCAAGATCTTTTAAGATTAGGCTGATACTTTTACTGAGCATTCTGAAAATCTTGGCATAGAAACCATGTCAGTAATTGTACCCAATTAAGGCCACTAAGTTGCAATGTGCTTATAGTTGTATGATGATGATACTCTGTATGCAAAGTATAAGCAGAGTATGATGATGACTAATGTAATTGATAGTCATAAATCGCACTCTAACAGAAAAAGTTAGATCTTCTGTAGTTCTAACAAAGATAAAGAACATTAAATTATATTAGCAGAGCAAAACTATAATAAAAGGTTAAGTAAAAGATTAACAACAATGAAATGATGAAGTAATGCATAAAAGATAACCATCAAAGTTAAATTGATAATTCTTAATATAGCTCAAATCATAATACTTCCATTCAGTCACTCAAAGTAAAAGAATAAATTACTTTTCATTGCTTAAATTAATATCAAAAACATTAGGATCATAGATTATCAGTAAAATCCAAATCTAAAATGACAAGCTACCCATTTTATATCATAGCCAATTTGAATCGATCAAATTATTTCAGAATCTCCAAGTCAAAATTACTTTGATCTCTCCAGAGTACTATAATATAGTCAGGCTCTACTTTTTTATTAAAGTTTTTTCTTTCATTATAAATTAAGAACATTTCATATTTGCTTAAACTTTAATTTGCCTATGTATCTCTATGATCTAAAGGCATTTAACTACTATGATCATGGACATCAAGTTTTTGTCTCTTATTTAACTAACTTTCTTATTCTTTATTGATTTATTACTTTTCCTTCAATTATTGCTCAATTTATTAATTATGAAGTTTATGAAACTCACTTTGCCTAAAAATGAACAACTCTTGTCTTTTTATTTAACTATAAAAATCATACAGATCTATCTCTAAGTGCTTATGAATAGAACTTTAAACATTAATATCTTCCTGATATTTACTATTGAACAAATCCTCATCAATAATTGCGAGGCCTTTTTGCATAAGAAAATAAGCTTCTTCTGGAAACAAATATGAACTCTCTTGTTTTTAATAACCAAAAGTCTCCCTTATATTTAAATCTCTCACTTTAGTTATTTTATACATCTTCAAGATATCGATGTATTCTAAGATTTCCAGTTTTAACCAATTTTTCGATTATTAAATTTATACTTTATCAGTCTACTTTTAGTTGACAATAGAATAGATATCAATTTAACTATCATCTTATTACCCTTGACTTAATTATGAATTAATTACAGTTAATTATTGCTCTTACGTGGAAGCCATTTTAGAATTATTTATTTAAGTTTATTGCCAGTAAATTGGTAGATACTTCCTCATTAATAAATTAGCATTTAGATCATAGATTTCTCTTAGCTCTTCTAGCTTTTGCTTCTGTCTGTTTTATGCTTCCCTAAACCAAGACCAAAATTAAGAAGACGTATATATTTTTAACTTACTCTTCTGTTGTAGTTTTGCCTTTGAAAATTTCTACCTTCTTTCCATTAATATTTGTCAATTTTAGTAATTATAATTATAGATTAAAGTAATTTTTTAATATATTCTCAATCTATTAAAATACCTGAATTAAAATTGGTCTGATAAGTAGGATATGTGGGAATAAATTTGAAAAACATATAAGTTTAATCTTAATTTTAATTTATCAAAGTATGAGTAATAGTAGAGCAAGTGCAACTAACTCAAACTTAAAATCTACTAGGATATAAACCTTATATTATCATAATATTTTCAATCTATAAATTACTTGAAAGAATAAATGTGCTTTTAATTAACTCATTTTGGAATAAAGCGCAATAAAGAATTAGTATCAAGACTTTGAGATATCCTTAGATAACAACAGCTCATTTCACAGTCATAATTTTTACAGAACTAGTAGTGTCAGAGAACCACAGTTATGTGGGATTGGGGTAAGAAACAATCTAGATTTCAATTAAGTGCAAAGTTCGATTAGCCTAAGAGATCAAAAACAATAAATCACAAACTCGTCTGCATGCGAAATTTAATTTTATTTATATTGTGATAGAAGAAAAAGATTTTAGGGGATCTTTTAATTTCAATTAAAAACTGATATTTTTATTAGCATAAGACCCTGCAATTGGAGGCAGTTTAGATTTCACAATTAACTTTAGCATTCAAAGTTCTCCATCAAAAGGTATCGTACTGAGAAAAATGAGATCTCAGTAATATTAACAATCCTAATAATAAATACAAAATGTCAATAGCAATAGAAATTTCTCAAATATCAGAAATGACTTTATTACTGATCAGGAACTTGATTTGTTACAAGCGGAAAGTCTAAGAGAACCCCGATCTAATAATTCAAAGGTAAAATCAAATTTGTTTTTAATTAAAATTACTTATAGATTGGCGCAATTTAATTTTAAAAGTTTAATCAAAACTATCAGACCCCTGGCTTGGGCAAATTGGGTAACATATGCTTTGCAAATAGTGTCATTTAGTGCCTCACCCAAAGTCCACATTTCTTAATGTATTGCAAGAGAAACTTTCATTCTCAGAAACGCCCAGCAAGAATTTTACAAACTGGTCCATTAATGATGTTGAATTCAATTGGATCAATTTAAATACAAATTTATCTTCATATTCTTTATTTTAATTACTAAGTTGTTTTTTTAACTTAAAAATTGAAATGATCACATTCGAGTCAAATGTTCTTGAGATCAGCCGCCTGAATAAACAGTTACTCAAACTGTTTCTCCCCGACACCCCTACCCCTCCCCTACCCCTAGCGAGCCTTACACCCCCTACCTACCACCCCCCTCCCCAACCCTACCCCTCCCCTACCCCCCATAAAATATGCCATTTCAAATGAAAAAATTGACTCCCACAGCCTGAATCGAATTCTTTTGCGACATCTCGACTTCATGACCTTTTATATATACAAAAAATAACATAAAATTTTCAAAATTTTTTCTCCAAATATAAGCTAGAAATACGATATAATTTTTATTTTTGATAGGTTTTACATCGTTCGCCAACATTTTCCCACATACACCCATATGAAAAATAAATAATATTAAATTTCCATTAAAAATATATATTAATTATTTTTATTGACATAACATACTTAATTTAACTTTTTAAAAAATTCATCTCTTACATCTCCGTCATTCAACATATTTCCAAAAAGTAGTATGATTAATTTTTGATTTTAAATTTTTCTATTCAGTTCTGGTTTGGCTCATTTACATTTTTTCATAAATCATACGTCTGTTAATATTATATTTTACTTTATCTATAAAAAGCAATAATTTTTTGATAATATTGATATAATAGAAAATATTAAGAAATAATAAATATAATTTTGGAACTGCATTGATTTTTATTATGCTTATAAAATGAAGTACTGGTAAATTAATATTTTATTAGTTTTAAGTATTTTACTTTGCTTATTATTACTACTATAAATTTAAGATTAATAAATTGATATTTAGCATTTTAGTGATTGAATATAAATTGAGAAAATTTAAAGGTTCAATGCATAATGCTCTGACTTTTAATTCTTATTACATTATACATCTTCATCAACAAAAATTGAATGATACTTAATTTTAATAAATAAACTATTAAAATGTCAAAAATTATTGAAATAAATTTGCAAATATTTATGTATGAATTAAAAGTAAGAGATTTATAAATTATTAATTTTCATAATATAAACTAACTTTAAATTAAATTGAGTTAAATGTTTACAAAAAGATGATTCATATTGATTTAAATAATTTCATTATTTTTTTAATGAAAGAATTTGAAATAAAGTTAATTGTTATTTTAACAGACGTATGATTTATGAAAAAATGTAAATGAGCCAAACCAGAACTGAATAGAAAAATTTAAAATCAAAAATTAATCATACTACTTTTTGGAAATATGTTGAATGACGGAGATGTAAGAGATGAATTTTTTAAAAAGTTAAATTAAGTATGTTATGTCAATAAAAATAATTAATATATATTTTTAATGGAAATTTAATATTATTTATTTTTCATATGGGTGTATGTGGGAAAATGTTGGCGAACGATGTAAAACCTATCAAAAATAAAAATTATATCGTATTTCTAGCTTATATTTGGAGAAAAAATTTTGAAAATTTTATGTTATTTTTTGTATATATAAAAGGTCATGAAGTCGAGATGTCGCAAAAGAATTCGATTCAGGCTGTGGGAGTCAATTTTTTCATTTGAAATGGCATATTTTATGGGGGGGGGTGTAGGGGAGGGGTAGGGGGGGTGGTAGGGGGGTAGGGGGGTAGGGGCTGTAAGGCTCGCTAGGGGTAGGGAGGGGTAGGGGTGTCGGGGAGAACACTCAACAGTGAGAAATTCTGTTCCTTTTGCATCCTTGAAGCCCACATTAAAGAGATTTTCGCTGAGCGTGAGAGAGGCACAAAATTTGTTTACCCTTTGAGCGCTATTGCTTTAATTAAAAAGGTTGCACAAGGCCTTTTTCAAGTTGGCAGACAATGTGATGCATCAGAATTTCTACTATGTTTGCTTGAAAACATGATATAATCTTCTTTCGGGTATTTGAACAACGCACCCTTCAAGCTATAGAGGGAAACTGTTGTTTCAAAGATTTTTCAGGGAATGCTTGAAAGATAAATAATATGCTGCTCATGCTCAAATATGACAATGATAGAAGTAGCATTTCTTGATTTGAGTTAGGTAAGAACTTAAATTTGATATTGATCAGATTCATGGCCTATAGAATATTGCAAACAGTAATAAAGATCAGAGAATGAGTGACACTTAAATGTCAACCTAACCTGTCAATTTCCTTGATTGCATAAGTTTTATTTTTAAATATAATATTTAAAAGTGAGTTCTTTAAGACTGATATCTTGGATGAGCAAAACAATTATTATTGCCAGAGTTGCGGAAGATTGAGCAAAACATAAACAAGATTCAGAATGAAGAACTGTAAGTATCCTTCTTACTATTATTCATTAAATCCTTTAGTACCTAAAGTTTTGATTGCCCACATGAAGAGATTCACTCACTTAGGGACTAAGCTAAAAACTCCCCTAAATTTTCCAGAGTATTTCTCCTTCGACTCTGATTACCTACTTGAGGATGTCGCTTTCAAAGAGCAATAACATCAGTATAGCTCTATGCTTTAATTGTTCATCAGGAATATTCAGCACATAAGGGTCATTACTATAGTTATATTAGACCTACTAATTCAGATAATTGGTACTAGTATGATGATGAATCAGTTAAACTTATTGAAAACTTGGAGAGTCAGATTCTTTCTACATAAAAAGCCTACATTTGTTTTATTAAATAATTAAAGTAGGGGAAGACCTGCCAATAATGAATCTGTCAGAAGAACAAATTAATATTAGAAATTATCAATTTAGAATAGCCCTGAAAAAGTTTTAAATAAATATATAATTTTCATTAAGTTCCTAAGGGGATTCCTTAGATTAATCTGTTTAAGAACAAAAAGAGTCAGTAAAGAGTAACCCTCTAAAATTCAAAGATAAATGAATTCAATCCTAAATTCCATACTCCCATTAATAATTCACATTCTAGAAATAGTAGTAATATAAAACGAGGTGATGCACCTGTCAATTAATTAAATCTCGAAGAGACCAAGATGGAAGATTTTGATATCTCAATTAACGAATTAATTTTAGAGTTTTTATTGCATTCAATAATTTATTATTAAACTACCGATACATCAAGTCATGAATACCAAATTAAGAATACGAGAAGAAGAGGAGGGAACTTATAATAAACACAATATAGACCAAATCATCAATTTGTCGACGACCCTGAGGATATTTTACTTTAGAAGAAGTCAACTTTAAAAATCTAGCAAGGACCTATCATAGCATAACAAATAAAAACTCAAACTTAACCATTAATGACTAAAAAAGTAGAAATGAGAGTCCAACTAAAATTTCAATTAATTTGCTATAAATTAATATAGGACCAAATTCAATTAAAAAGTCTCATAAACCAAAGTCTATCAGATTAATAATTTTAGCTCTAAAAATAGCACTGTTTCCAAAAGGAAGTATCAAAAGAATTTTCTTTTGGAAAATGTTAATATGAATTCTAATAATTTTGTATTGCAACATTTTTTAAAATATAAATCATATAAATAATTCCTCAAACTTCTCATCAGCTAATTCTTGAATTAAAACACTGAAAGTGGTAATTTCAGATCTTAAAACATAGAAATGACAAATAACAATTCTCTTCCAAAACTAAGAAGTACTCAATAGCCTCGTTAATTGTAACAATAGTCAAGTTTCATCCAACTCTAGTTACAATAAAAAAACGATTTCGATTAAATGTCTCAGACATCAAAGAAATCAGTAAAATCCAATATTTTTTCAAAATTGAAGAACATAAAAGATCCAAAAAGATGCTCTTAGTTTCTAGAAATAGCTCGAAGACTAGTTAATTTAAGAAAGGCAATGAAAATAGGAGGACACTCAGAAGTTAATAAAATAGTAACAATAGCAGCAACAACAATCAAAACCCCAAAAATCCTTTAGTAGTTTGACTGAGTTTTTGATTGATATAAGTGGGTAATTAACGCATAATTTTTTAGGGTTTTATGAGGGTTTATGTAGGGGATTAGGGTTTAAATATTAGTAATTTAAGTGAGTATATGCGATGTTTGGGGTCAGTTTATGACAGTGATTATATAGATCTACTATTTAAGTTGCGATATGGATGTGTAGAATATAGTGACTAATTCAAACCTATTCTTAACTACACATCTATAGCTAGACTGCTTCACAAATCTCCTGCTACTGTTAGGTCTCACTGTTTATTAGCAATGAATTTGAAAGATAGCAAATAAATTCTAAGCCAAAGAGACCTTTGAAATTTTGAGCAGCATCATATTGAATATCTCGTCAATAATAAGACTCTGAAGTACTGGGCTCATTTCTCTCTTGCTTAAAGAGCTTTGATGTTTCATCGCCAATTTCCTGGGCTTCACATTTCTGCTTAATCTATAGCTAACATATATAAATAGAATGGAATATCTTATAAGACAGTCAATCGCATTAAGAGAGTGATTGACTTTACAGTTCCATTTTATAAGACAAATTATATATATGATTAAATGCAAAGGGCTTAATACAATAACATTAAGTTCATTCATGCAGATGAAGCTGTGTTTACTTCAATACCTTCATATCAAAGACTTGGTACAAGAGGTTCAGCAATATTGAAGTTTATGATTAGAAAGTGAAGGCTGTAACTCATGCTGTTCTTGGAAGAATCAGTGAATATAATGGGTTAGAAACTTATGTTATTCACCTCGTTCGATAAAGACTAACAATACATAAAATTCTTGCATTAACTGAGAGATAAGTATGCTGACTAAGAGATCTTATTATTAGTTGATAACTTATCAGTTCACAAAACTAAGGAATCTAGGAAGGAGTATGAAAGGCATAACATGTGTGTTTAATGAGTAATCTCAAATTAATTTTAATCTATTCACTTATTAACTAAAATAAACCATCAATTTAAGTCGTGAAATATTTCAGAATGATTTGACGTGGCAAAGCGTGATTCCTGGATTAGAACATTAAAGACAAAAAACTCCATAAAAACCGATCTGCCTCTAAGTATCACCTACCCCCTAAGCAGGATGTAAAACCACAGAGCCAACGTTATGGATATGGGTACAGAGCTTGAGAGAATAGGCTTGACTTGAGGTTCATGGTGAAAAAACTGCTCGTGTCACTTGCTGCTGGGAACTTAATCAAAGGCAAAACATAACTCCTGTCTATAATGTTTTTTACAGCCCTCAATTCAATGGAATCGAGTTATATTTGGGGGCTATTGAAAGGTCAATACAAGAAACTTCCGCTTTATCACTCAATGCACGATTTGAAGATAGATGTAGTAGGTTTTATAAAGAGTGCTGGTAGGAGAGTAAACGATGAGAAAGCTAAAGTGTGTGCGAGAGAAGGGAGGTTTTGTGTTTATAAATAATTATTAGATTTAAACGAATGAATAAATGAGCCCTTAAACAGATTTGGCTTCTCATTCTTTTCTTCTTCTTGTGGCTTGATAGGGCCCATGTTTCTTCTCTTAGAGACCGCTCTTGCATCTATGCTCATCTCTTCTGGCTTTTTTAAATCTTTGAAGAGCCTTTTACTAAATTCATGTTTTACTTGAGACTTTTTCTCTCTGTTCAATTTGCTACGCTCTTTCATCAAATATATAGGAGTAGCAGGTTTTTCTATAAAGTTAAGAGTTTAAGCTTACTATGGAGGCTTCAGCAATTCCTAGAGCCACGTGTCGCTGATTTTAATACCCTACTTCTCTTTTTCCTCAGGAGAGATGCTGTAGCGTTTCTTGTGAGCTTCTTAAATAACTTTATTTAAGTGGTCAGGTTTATGAGTTCAAGAACGCCAAAGAAGAAATTTCTCTCTGGTAACTTATTGGAGAGTTGTAACTTTGAAGGAAAGAAGAGAGCAACATCTGGATCACTCATAACATCATCATATAGATTTGTCACTGATATTTTTTATTAGTTAGGAATCTCATTCATCATTATTTTATTTGTCTTAAAAGCTTTTTTCTCTTCACTAAGTAGAGCTTTTAAGAATGAGATTTTAGTTCCACCTGAGTTGGTAAGAACAATCCAACTATGGTTAATAAGTTAGTCATGGATTTAAACTTACCTTGCTAGACCAAGTATCTGTAAGGGTCCTCTTTTTCGAAATTTCCCTATTAAATCTTTAGATTATATTCGCTTCATTGCATCAATTATATACTCCATCTTGCATCCATTATCTATAAATGATTATGTTTTTTTAAATTATTGATCCTCATTCTAAGTTTAATAAATTCTTACTACTAAATAGGGAGATCTACTGGAGGTTCACCTTAATGCTATGTAGAGAAAGATGGAAACATTTGCTACAAGTTTCAGAGTTAGACTTCCATTTATATCAAACTTTTTCCATTAAATTGCTCCTAATAATAGTTAATTTAATTAGGAGGTACACCTAATTTAACTAAAACTTAATTAGGTTGTTAAATTAAAGTTCAAAAACCGTATTAAGTGGTTACATTTAAATTATTAAAATTTAAAACTTTCCCTCCTAATTTTACAAGAACATCTTTAGGAGCACCACATAACCTCACTAAATAAAATGGATGAATTAGAATATAAATTATCATAAAAATTGTAAATATACATCAAATGTCTTTCTTTCATTTTTCACAAGACCATGCAAAGTCTTTGCAACTCTACTTAAACCAAAATATACAAGTAAAATTTAAACAGCTTGTATAATTATTTATATAATTTAAGAAATGAGCGCTAACCTACTAAGAAAAGCGGCACTGCTTGCCATTAGTCAGCAAAAACTTTCATTCATGAATTAAAAGAAAGTAGAGATATGCGATGCCTCTACTCAATATGAACCTGAAATTTTTTTACCTTAGGTCTCAAACTATGAATAGCAATTCATTTGCTAAATAGAAATGCAGAGCTAAGAAATTTAATGCTAAGAACCAATAAAAATGGTGTCTTAGGAAGAAGAAAGAAAAAAATGCTGAGCATTATTGCTAAGAGTGTGAGAGATTCTTCACATATAAAATCTGCTGTCAAGCGTCATATTTTAGAGCAGCATTCTAACAAGTCTAAGCTATATCTTAAGCATGATAAGATAGATGGAAATATTTCTGCCGTTCCTGCAATAAGTAATATAATCATTCAAGAGATTTAAAAGTTCACTTAGAAAAACATCATGGCAAGAAGTTTGAGGTTATAGATCCTGAGACTGGAGAGATTTTCCTTTAAAAAAGAAAGCCAAGAGAACCCCTTAGAGTCTCTCGAATAACTATTAAGAAAGAGAATAAACTCTTGAAAGCATTAAAAAACCTCCTGCCTCAGAGATAGTTAAAATTACTCTTAAGATAGAAGCAATGAAATTTCCAATATTGAACGTAGTTGACCTTAATGACTTCCTAGAATGTTATCTAATTCTAGAAGATAAGTTTGAGAAGAAAGTCATCACAGATAAGCAGTATGCTTTTAAGATATATCCATTCAATTACTTTAGATGCTATGACAATATCAGATGGAATTTGTCAATGAATACCAAGTATTTAACAAAGGCAAAAAACAGAGACTGTAGGTTTATAATAAAACTTGAAGTAATATTGCTCGCTCAAGAACACGTCGCTTTTCAGTTACCCATACTAAATGTCCTTAAGAGACTATATATAAGATTCAAGAATTGCTAAATAGCTGCCACTTATCCTAACAAATGTCTGCTAAGGAATATAGGAACTACATAACTTAGGATATGTTCACAGAGATTTGAAGCCTGAGAATATCATGCTTGACTTTTCTCCTCTCAGAGTGGTTGTAATAGATTTCAATAGATCATATAGAGTAGAGACATCTGGGCTTGGTAACGTACTAGGCACACCTGGTTACTTTCCAGAGAGAGAAGACTGGAGAGATGGCGATATTAATTGTGATATTTGGGCTCTAGCAGCAATACTAGCAGAATGCGATATGATAAGAAATGAATACTACAGTTGTAAAAGAGTGAATGATTCAAAGCAAAGAATACAGCAGTATTTAGATCAGAATAAAATCAAAGGCAAGATGAGAGAAATAGCAGAATAGATTATTCTTAAGCCAAACTAAAGAGTAGAGAATACAATCGAGTAGTTTATAAAATATATAAGAGAAATAAAGTTTAGAAAATTGGCCCATTATACATAGAAACTGTTTGAGTGAATATATAAAATAAAATATCCAAATACACTCACATATAAATTAAATTTAAGCCCTAATCCCCTACATAAACCCTAATAAATTATGCGTTAATTGCCCACTTATATTAATATCAAAAACTCAATCAAACTACTGAAGGGGTTTTGAATAGTAACAGTGAAACTGGAGATTGCAGCAATAATGATAGCAAGAAAATCTATCATAAATCAGCAAATAAATAGGTTTGCTATATTGGACCCAAAAAATGATAAGAAAAGTTGCCAAACAATAAACAATAAATATATATAGTTTTACTAATCAAAAGAGTATGATCAACTACTCTACTGAAGATATAGATCAAATTTTTTTAACAATATTTCAATGCATACCTTTCCTTGCTGTCAACTAGTCATTTGTTAATTCTAATTGATAATATAATTGCGTGAATAAAGTAAAAATTATAAATAAATATATTATTAGGAATAATATTGCGGAATAACAATAGGCAATGTTACATTTATTTAAACGAATAATTTTATACTTTTATATAATTATGAAATAATGAATAGTAGTGGAGGAAACAGATAGTAACAATAGAAGTAGAACTCCAAGCATTAAAGCAGTCTTCTAAAGTACATTCTTCACAAATATTAAGCAAGTATTTATTGTAGAAACAAGGAGCTGGAGATTGAAATTACAAGTGACGTAGACCAGTAATAGGAAAGTAGGAATCTTAATAGAAATCTTGGAGGAAGTTGGGGCAATTACAATGATGACAGCATTGTCTAGGATACAGCCAATATACTAGTAAGTTAACACTATAAATAAACCTCTTAATTTAAATTATAGCAAATGAACAATGATTATGGCAATAACTAATATAAAAATAGCAATGACCTAGAGATGGACAGTGATTGGAGAAATTCCGATTAATAACAATAAAATAATTATTCCTTAAATAAACAAAGGGTTAACTATGACGAAGAGGAAGATGACGATGATTAATCTCAGAATAAATTGGAGTTTATTCGAAGGTCTGAACATCAGAGATAACTCGATAAATAAATGAAAAGCTAAACTAATATTGCGAAAGTCTAATTTAACTGGAGAAATTATATTCAATTAACTTTAATAAAATTAAATTATGGCAGTTAAAGTTGGCCAATTATACGATATTTAGTTCCTTCGATAGAGAATTCAAATTAAATCGACTATATTATTGACGGTACTATTTATCGCATCTCTCGAGAGAGTTAAATCCACTTTAATTGAAGGGCACAATTTAATGAATTTATAGACATCCAATTAAAGTAGAGTTAACTCGCTCTAGTGATACGATAAATAGTACCGTCAATAATAAAGTCGATTAAATTTTGAATTCTCTCTAATTGTCAATTTCATCAAATTTCATCAACTTTGACTGCAATAATTTAAATTATATAAAAGTTAATTTTAATTAATTTTTCCAATTCAATTATACTTTTATTTTAGCAATAATAAGGAGAAAGCCCAGTATGATGATGAGGATTACGAAGAAAGCTAGTAGAATAATTACTATCAATAAGACAAAGAAGATGATGATTTGCTGCTGTAACAGAGACATGCAGCTGTAAATAATTAGAGATATCAAGAAAACGACTAAGATTACTATGAAGAGGAGGATGATAATGACATTCATTATGATAAGAAAGAATATGAAGATGATGACAGTAATATGAATGAAGAAGAATTATTGTAGGTGCGATAATAGAATCTAAGTAGTAAATAAGGGCCTGCCAAGAGCAGCTAAGGCCTTAAAAAAGAAATGCTGGGAAGAAATCTAATAAATATGATGAAAACTAGCTTATGGAATTCAATACTGTAGGAATACATTCTATTAGAGGAAGTTAAATAAAGTAAAAATTAATTAATTACCTTGATTATATTTTTGGAAATTTTTTAAAACTCTGAATTTATTATTTTAAATGGAAAGCGCATAAAAAAAAATGAGACGGTTGTAGTGATTAATAGAATAAATTTATTTCATCGCTTAAAGTAGAAACTCCAATGTATTTTTGTTGAGAGTTAGCTCAAAATCAAAATAACTCCCTTCCTCACATAATGTAAACGATAATATCTAGTTATTATTGCAAATTCTACTGTAAAATCTATGAATTTTAAGTAACTATAAATTTGATACTACCCTATTTATTACAATAAATTCATTTAATTTCAAGTAGAATGTATCTCGTCGATAATAATATAGGTGATTCTAATCATCAAAGTGAAGATAATGGAGATGAGGGCTTGAGGTTGCTTAATATTAGAAAATCGAATCAATTGATTGGTAAAACATATATCATTCCTTAATATTGGCATATAGACGATAACACTAAGCAGAAGGAGTTCTTAGTTTAATTTGGAGCATTAAAACTTATACTGGAGTAATTTTGTTTCTGTCCATATTCTTGACTGTGTTCGGTTTTGTGGCATTTGCAGAAATAAAATTCCCAATATTCTCTTGGATTGGGTCTTTGTGTCTATTCCTGAATGTTCTCTGGTTACTCGGTATTATGAGCATCTTTAAGTAAGGTCAATTATATTTGTATTGATCAATTGATAGAGTAGAGTAAGACTTGCAGATAATTTACTATATAAATCTTTCAGGTACTATAGGATTTGAAGCTCTATTCGTTTTATTCAACTTATGTGTTGTTTTACTTGTTATCTATGTTTTCCTGGGTATTACAGCAGGCATAAGTTTGTAACCAGCTCTAGCTTAACTCGAATCTTTGTATAATTCTAAGCGGAATTGCGATCTCAGATTTGATGACTAAATGACTTTGGAATCAGTCAAGACCTTGACAAAAGCTTTCTATATTATTGGAAGTGTCTCATGTTTAATAATCTCAGCAATGCTGCTAGTTTTGTTTATCAAAGGCGTATAAATTGGAGCTACCCAGGCTTCAAATTGCATAACAGCCTTCTTTTATACATTCAATAACATTATATATCCCTTGTTATTGATGCTGGTGATATATATGACAATTATATCTAATGATCAGGCGACATCTCTGCCAATAATAGGCGATAGATTTATGCCTTTCGCTTTTGTTTGCAGTATCATTGCTTTAGTATTTGTTATGATGATTTTGCTATTCCTTGGTTATGTTGCAGCTTTTACTGAGAGTAAAGTAGCTGTTGAAACTTATGGAGTCATCTTGATACTAGGAACAATCGGCTTACTAATATAGAGCATTTTTGCTACTTATTTCGCAGCTTAATTTTATGACTAAAATATTTATGTTAATTAAGCCCTTAAAAGTTTAATTTAATATAGTTTACTACTCTTATAATTGGGGTAAGCTAATGATTCAAGTTCATAAAAAATACTTCGATGTAAAAAGTATGGGATGCTATGGTGGTAAATATATGGAGAACTCTTAATCGACCAATTTCTACGACTTAAAATGCGACAACAAAAATGAAATTGCTTATGTCTGGGAATAAGATCAAAACAAATACTTAGAAGTCCAGTAAAATTCCTATTAATGTATAAATATTGGATGCAAAGCTGTCTTTGGCTAATGGGTATCAACAAAGCTTAAATATTTAGGATTGGTAGGTTTCACTTCAAGTGCAATATGCATTATTATGATTGGTATTATATTCACAATTTGGAAGAAAATGTCAAATGGAAGCTAGAGAATAATGTGGCATAATAAACCCATCCAGTTATTTTATCTTGGAGTCACTTTAGTTGTCATCATAGTTGTTGGAATATTAACTGGAGTTGGTAAACCTTAAGAGCCACAAATCTTTCCATATTCTATTGAGTATCCTAAGGATTTATTATACTCAGAAGTTAACTTGAATAATTTATTTTTCATTTTTAAAAAAACACTGCAGCTTTAAAGATCAGAAAAGAATTATTAGAATTCAATAAGAACGTTTTCTCAGTTTATAGATTATAGATATCAGAAGATTAATCTCAATGTAGACCAGATTGCAATCCATTACTCTATTAGATAGAACTTATAACTAAAAATGGCAAGCTATTCATAGAAAATTAAGAAAGCCTCTCTGAATTCTTAACATTTAATAAAACAAATGGACTCTAATTTCATAAAGAATCCTTTATAGTTTCTTTTTCCGGGGACCTGCAATATGTAAACCAAGCTCTTAGCCATTTAACATTTGGGCCTTTTTGTCCTTTTAATACTGGCTAGAGGATTAGAATAACAGCTAGTGCAAAAGGTAAAGATGGTAAGCCAACAAATGGTTAGATGGTAACTGCTGCTGCTGGGCAGGCTGTCGAGGTAAGAGGCACAAGTTCTACGCAGGTTATTGATTCGTAAGTATAAATTAATTGTAGTTCATTTATAAATTTCTATAATTAGAGAAATCCCACAAGATTTGATTATGAAAGATACAACTGTAAAAATGAGAACCAGAGTGCAAGATTTTGGTGATGAAGCTAAACTTAACGACGTACTGTCACAGCTTCTTATTTTGCTTTTGTAAGTTAATACCCTTCAATAATCTCTTTATAAAAATACAAGTTTTCCAATACTGCAAGAATATAAAGTTAATATGTAATCTCAAATAAATTTTAGCAGATCACTGTTCAATACTAAATCAAACTTTAAATTTAAGTTGTGACGTATTTCAGAATGAGTTAAAATGGTGATCGTGATTCCTAGATAATAATCCTGAATACAAAAACCTCTGTAAAAAATTTTCAGCTTCAGTATCAAGATTTATAACCCCCTTAGTTAGTTCATCCAAGAATACCAAATAAAGTAAACTAAGATTTAAATAGTAAAAATTAAATTACTAAAGTACTATTTCAAGAGAGTCAATCGTTGTCTTCCCATATTCTATTTGCTAGGTCATTATTATCAAAGAACAGGGCATCATCACTATCAAATTCTTCATCATCTACCAAGTCATCTTCTGCTGGCTAACCTTGAATTCTATCATAGTAATAATAATCGTACATGCCTCCATCTTGAGTTGGGAATCTCTTATCATATTCATCCATCAATTACAGGTAAACTTGATTATGAACTTAGAATCTTTTAGTCTTAATCTCTTGCTTCAACATTTCATCGTGAAGTTAAACATAGTCTAATTTAGTATTGACTAATTTTCTAATGTTTGGGTTCTTGTCACTCAAAAGCTCGAGAACGATAGACACCATTTGAGTTGAGTGAAGAACAACATCGCGTGTTGGCTTGAAGAACATGAATTTGAAGAAAGTGTTAAGAATTTGCTAAACCATTTCATCATCTTCTTGCTTAGCTCCAAACAAATCTTATAACATCTTAATCATGTAGGAGTTCGCTACCAATACAGCTGTTTGATCGTTTCTGCATTTTGAGGCCATTAGCATCACAGTCTCTAAAATTATATCATCCTCTGCAAATCCTGTTAATAGACCAGACTACACAAATTCAAGGAAGTTAGTTTTTAATATGGTCTCTTCCCAAATGTCTGAGTGAACATAGACCATAGTTCCAAGTAGCTCAACTTAGAGATCCATGTTTTCACCACATTTTTAAGCCATCATAATATATTGTTCTAGATATCTCTCGAATGTTTCTAGCATTGATGGAGTAAATTAAGTAATCCCTTATAGACTTAAATCGTAATTATAAAATTATAAACTTTACTTCGTAAATGTTTCTGCAGACTTTAATAAAGAAGAGAGTATCATTAAATTTGATTGCTCTGTTTATTACTCATCTAATTATTCTTCTTGAGCAAATCTCTCTGCATTTCTTGTAATAGTAGCTAAGTTAACAGCAAGACCAACCAACTCTTTCCCTTCAATTGGATCAGGGCAATTAATTATCAATTAGTAAACCAGAGGGATACATTCAGTATAGGTAAACTTATAATCGTTTTTCAAAGATAAATTTTAAGTAAAATCCATTTAAAAGTAGCTTTTGTCTTATCCTCTAGAGATAAATGATATAAAATTTTTAATATCATAGCTCTGAATCCAGGGGCTTTCAAAATTTCAACCAACTTGGGGATGAGGCCTTGTTCTGCCATTTCTATTCTGATTTCCTCATCAAAGGATAAATTGAAAAGCAGCTTTAATGCAATTTGCAAAAGCAGCTGATTATTACAGGGAATAAAACGATTAATTTTCTCAATAATACCCTGCTCTTTCATTTCTGTTTTATTATCTCCAAAGATGGATAGCTTCTTTTGGAAGTTAAGTACGATAAACAAAAGATATGGATTGTTTCTGTCCATCATTGTAACTAGGAGACTGATAATGTTTCTGTTCTTCATTTTTCTTTCAATTTGTAAGTCCTCAGCTAAGTTTAATAACAAGTGAAATGCTACAAATAGCACTTTTTCCTATCTCTTAACGGTAGTGGCTAGTTAACTCTCTTCCTTTCTCATAATTCAAGCCATTTAATCAAAATATGGAGTTCCATGTGCAACTTTCACTATTAAATAATTTTATTAGTGATAAATATTTTTACAATCTTCTGTTTTTTACTTAAATTCCTTTACTCTCAATATATATCTCTTAATTTCATGCTCAATAATTTTGATAGTAGTATCTCCAATTTAGTTCTATAGATTAAAAGTTACATATTAAGAATATTGATCGCGTGACTATTAAGTTAGATTGATATCTTACAGATAAAAGCCATTCGTGAAATTAAGTGAAGTTAGAGTAAGCTTAGAATATATTCAGCATGTATAAAGTTAATTCGAGAGATTTCTTGAAGTCGTCTCTTAAGGTACGAGCCATGGTAGAGAATAAAGTTTCATGCTCTTACATGAATTCCATGTTTTCATGAGAAATCAAAGATACAATAAGCATTTTGCTCCCTCAATTTTCTTTTCAACTGCATCCTCATAGAAATTTTCAATCACTTAACTGTAAATAAACTCCTAATTATAAAAAAAATATCTTTTATGAACGTAATTCTCAATGTACTGAATGCTAACTTTTGAGTAGTCAATTTAAGTCTCTTTTGCTTTCTAATTAAAATATAAATAAGAAGTTCTAAATCAAAATTAACAGTTTTTATAATTATAGAGAAATTATATTAAAAGTATATTTTCAGCTAAAGATTTTCTCTTCTCCAGACTTACAAAGAACGATGCAGGATATTCCTTTAAGTTGTTTGTAATTTTCAACCATCTTTGGATTTAGTGGATCTAATTCTTTTGCTTTTTCAAAGTCATCAGCTGCTTCGGGGTATCTCTTTAGAGCTTTTAAAGAAAATGCTCGTCTAAAATGTGCATGGCTATTCTTTGGGTTCTTTTTAATAACTAAACTGAAATCTTCAAAACCTTTTTCATGATTTTCTATCATTTAGTAAGCCTTTGCTCTTTAGTGAGTGTATCTGATATCACTTGGAATCATCTCAATACACTATAAATAAGTTAAAAGATTTAAATTTAAAACTTACTCTGCTGTAAGGATAAATTGATTTTTCAAATTTCTCTAGATAACAGTAAGCAAGACCAATATGATAATAAATGTCAGCTTCATAAGTTAAGAATGGTTTATTTATCAATGCTTTTTTTAAAGTCTTGATACACTTCTTGTGTTTATTGAAAGCATAGAATGATAAACCAAGCTTATATAAAACTTATGGATTATTTTCATTAACTTTTAAGGCGCTTTCTAGATCGTCAATTGATTATGTGAACATTTTTAAATCATAGTAGAACTAAGCTCTATTCATTAAAAAACTTATATTATGAGGATCTTTTTCTATAGCTGTGTTGAAGAAAGAAATCGCTTGATCATAATCTCTTAGTGCATGATAGCAGCATCCTTATCCATCATAAACTCCTGGATTTTCTCAATTTGTATCAAGGTCAAGACTCATTTTAAAATCTTCAATTGCTTCATGGTATCTTCTTGATTTTAGCTTTGAGACACCTCTTCTATAAAAGGCTTCTGAAAAATTTTGATCTAACTTGATAGCTTAATTGAAATCATTTACTGTAAATTAGTGATTTCCCATGTCTTAATAAACTAAGCCTCTTGCAATAAATACTGATTTATCTTCAGGAAGTTTTTAAAGTACATTTGAGAAGCATTTAAGAGACTTGGGAAATTAATTTGTTCTATGATACATCACCCCTAAATGGAATCTACTAGAAATAAAATTCTCAGATAAAGCCAAAGCTTGGTTATACATCTCTATAGATTTTTCTTAAAGAGTAAATGTATAATCATAGTTTATAATTTGGAAAATTTAGTGAATTAATAATTTAATTAAAGTTAATCAGAATACTTAATATACAATTAAAAAATGGAAATGTCTAATAAAGCGTTTCATCTTCTTGATCTTCATCGTCATCCTCATCCTGATTTATCTCAAAGTCTTTTAAGTCCCCTCAATGTTGTAGTCTTGCGAAGCACCTGTCCAGCGACACCTGTGGTCTTACCAGGTGGGACCACTAAAAAATAAAAAATAAAGATATTCTTTTTAAAACTTAAATTTTAAGTGAGTGCTTTACTTCCGTCTGCGTCTGATATATAAGAATACTTTTTAATATATAAAGTTTTTGATTAAATTTATCAGTTTCCTATTATAAATCATAAATCACTTGAAACCCCTTTCTTTGAATCTACTTAAGACTTTCCTTCATGAACTAAACCTTTACTGTGCCAAAATTTGGGATTATTCGGAGCAATTTGAATAGCTCTATCATAGTCTAAATGAGCATTATCATAGTCTCCTTGATTAAAGAATACATTTCCTCTATTAAAATAGAAGAATGAATCCTGTGGATTTCTGGCAATAGCTTCGTCAAAGTCTTTCTTGGCATCTTCAAGTTTACCAATATGATAATGAGCAAGACCTCGATTATTGTAATGGAATGAATGTGGATCTATTGAAATTGCTTTTGAAAATTCATTAAGCGCTTCGTCAAAATCCTCCTTCTCGAAATAGGAGACCAAGATTATTATGGGCACTAGCCTTATCAGCTCTCATTTCAACTGCCTTTTTTAAGTCATCAATTGATTACTCTAGTACCTAATCTTCTTAAACATATACCCTTATCAAATCTAGCTTAATAGATGTAATTTTAGTCTGACAGATTCTCAATAGCTTTGTTATAATCTTCTATAGCTTCTTCTAGCTTTTCTAACTTAGCCTTAACAAATGTTCAATAATAGTAGTAATTTCCATTAGATGGATCACGCTTCACAGCAATTTCATAATGCTTCAAAGCCTCATCTAATTACCCCAGCTCTTGATTGCATTGGCCAGCAAAATCTGAAAAGAGTAAAATACTCAAATTAATATATTTACTGTAATGTTCTGCTTGATCTTGGGGTTTCGCTTATTGTTAACTATCAAGTTTAATTGCTAATGTGAAATCATAGAGAGCTCTTTGAAAATCTCCCATCCCTTAATAGCATCTTCCCCTCCAGTGATAGGCAGCAACCATATCTAAAATATAATCATGATTTTTATCTTAATTTATTTGGATCCTTGTTGCATGCTTCGGAGAAATATTAAAACGCAGTCTCAAGATTCTAAACTTTAAATAATCTAATAAATAAAAAATTCTAATATAATTTAAATTTACTATACGTTACCCTTTCCCATAAAATACTTCTTTCCATCATTAAACAGTTTCTTAGCCTAAACACATATTTGTATAAAAATCTAATTATTTACTTCTGCTGGATTTCCTGATGTCTCACAACCTATTGCCTTTACTTTTTAAGCTCTTCCTCCAGCGGCTTATTTTGCATTTCCAGTAGCAAATGTTTTATATAAAAATATATTGTAAATTCTAATAAATCTCTCAATAAATGAGAAGCTGGTTCATCATAAGATGTTTTAGCTTGAATAATTTAATAAATAACTAGGAATCTATAATAAATCAATTGAAAATCTTTTCATTTCCTGGTAAACATCGTACTATACAATTGATCCCTTTCAGTTTTTTGTAATTTGCCACAAGCTTTGGATTCAAAGGATCTAGTTCTTTAGCTTTTTCAAAATCATCTGCTGCTTATTGAAAATTCTAGATAACATAAATCTAATAATTATATGATTACATTGACTGCTTTGTAAGAGAAAGCGAGTCGAAAATAAGCATGAGCGTTTTTAGGGCTTCTTCTTATCACATTTTTTTTTATAAATCTTCTATGGCCTCTTTGTGAAATTAAATCAATTGATAAGATTTTGCTCGTTCATGAATATATCTTATGTCATTTGGGATTATTTCAATACAATATTTAAAGTAAATCATTATATAAAATAAGGGGATAGAGGGATCTCTCAAATTTATCTAAATTAGAGTAAGCTATTCCAATATGATAATAGATATCTGCTTCATAAGAGATATATGGATTATTTTTCAATGCCACTTTCAATGACTTAATGCATCTTTTATAGTATGGCAGGTTGTAATAAGCCAATCCTAATTTATACAAGATTTGTTGAATTAATATCTAAAAATTAGTTTTTTTTTATTTTGTACTAATATAATAATTTACTAAATAAGAAATATTTATAGTTAGATTTTCAAACTGAATTGTATTCTTTATTATTTTCTTAAAACTTTTTGGGGTTTTGAATTACTAGAGCAGAATATATATCTGTGATCGCTGCTTTAAAATTCTTTAGAGTATAAATGCAGCTTGATCTGTTCATTAAAAACTTAATATTTTGAGGCTGCAAATTGATAGCCTGATTGAAGTACTAAATCAAAGTTAAAATTTATTAAAATTTACAGTTATAGCTTTATCGAAGTCTTAAAGTGCTAAATAACAACAGCCTTATCAATCAATTATCCCTGGAATAAATTAGTCTTCTTCATTTTCAATCAAGTTCTTGCTTCTATTTCAAAAGATGTGTAAAGGTATATGATAAAAATACTTTTGGAAATCTTCAAGAGCTTCATAAAAAAGTTTGGACTTCATTTTAGAAATCCCTCTGTAATAATATGCTTCAGGTTTTCTGGATTAAGTTCAAGAGCCTTATTAAAATCTTTCACTGCAAACTGATGATTTCCCATGTCTTAGTAAACCTAGCCTCTTTAAATATAAACTTCTATATCATCAGGGATCTTTGAGACAACATTGCTAAGTCTCTTTAGACCTTCTTGAAACTAATTGGTCAAATGAAGCATTTTTCCAAGATGAAATTCACTTGAAATGAAGTCATTCTCCGCATAGAATAGAGCTTTTTCGTACATTCTGATTGCTTAATGCTCAAATCCATTCCTAAATTTCCTAGTAATTTGCTATATTAACTTTTGAAAGCTAGACCTTTAGCATGCCAATATTTAGGGTTGAATTAATCTAGATCATTAGCTCTATCGTAGTCTGAATGAGCATCATAGTATCTACTTAAACTTAAATATACGCTATATAAATTTCCAAAGAGTTCCTCACCCTAAATAAAAAGATTATATAAATATTAATCTTGATCATCCCCATTAAAAATTGGCTTTAAACTATTTGATCATTTTAAGGAAAAATCTTGAAAATATCATATAGAAAATTCAAACATTTCAAATAATCATTTAAAACGTCTCTTTCATTTTATTTTGATAAAAAATTAAAATTAAAAGCTTTTGAATTACATAATAATTTTTAAATACTATTTTTCAGTTAAATATCAACTGTCAATTTTCTAATTTTACTTAAAGTGCTTGAGAGATATTATTATTAATAGATTCGTATAATATATCATTTAGATTAAAAATAAACATTTGAAAGTTATGAAAAAGAGACTAAATAACTTTTTAACAAATTAAGTCAATTTAAACATTTTAAGAAAAAGACTAAGAAAGCATAATTATAATTATTTTTGATATTTAATAATATTGATGATTATATTGCAAAAAAATATTAATTTATGATTTGAGAAAAAGAAATTAAATGTATAGTGCGAATAAATTTTGGAATATAATAAGGAAACTAAATAATTATAAAGTGGTTTTTCTTAATATTTGCCATAGTTACCTCTCTGATAATGCCATAGTTACCTCTCTGATAATAGAATAATGGTTCATCATCTTGCTTTTATATCGCCATATGAAAATCATTAAGAGCCTCTTCGTACTTCCCGAGTTAGAAAAAGGCGATGCCTCTATAACTATAATGAGCTGGCTCTGAATAAATCGATATTGCTCTTCCAAAAACAAACAGAGCTTCCTCATAGTTTTATTTGTCAAACAAAGCCATTCCTAAATTGTCCAAGCCAACAGATCTATCACCTGCAATTCGATTGCTTTCTTAAAATCAATTATAGCCTCATCAGTTCTACCAAGTTTTCTCAGGCATTAACCCTTATTATGGAAAGCATGCCATATAGTATTTTAATCATTCAAACCTTTTTCAAAAGCTCTTCTTAAATCTTCGATGGCTTCTTCCGTTCTATTCACCTTCTGATTTACCATTGCTCTGAAGTAGATATGACTAGCTACATCTCTTTCTATTTTGATTGCTTTGTCAAATTAAGTCAGTGCTTCATCAAGCTTTCCTTGATAGAACATAGCTTTTCAAGACAAATATAAATTAAATTGTGAATTTGAGATTGTATAGCTTATTTTTCCTTACTCAAATGTTCAGCTTATTTCTTCTTATCAATTTTATCTAGTTTCAAAGCCATAGTGAAATCAAACTGAGCATTTTGATAATCCTTCATTTCCATTTTACATTTGCCTCTTAGTTAAAAAGCTTCGGAGTTGCCTTTATTGTAATTTTAGTATTAACCATTATATTCTTACTTGGATCTTTAGCAATGGCTTCATTGAAAAGCTAAAATGACAAATCAAAATTGATGTGATAATTATTTCTTCCATACATATAACGCTTTCCCTCAGTAAGCAATCTCTTGGACTACAATAAAATTTTAAGCTTAATGATTTCTTTAAAGTACCTCTACGACATTTCCTCCAATTTCTCCTCCTTGAAATTAAGATTGCACTTGAGAAATAGTTTTTTGTGAAACTGAATTTTTCAAAACTGTAGACTCATAGATAAACGCTTTGAGGCAGAATTTGCTTTTTTTCATTATTCAAAACACAGATTTGATTTAGAATTTTAATCTCTTACTCAAACTACAGTATTGCCAAAATAGTGGCAGTTAAGTTTTTTTTCTGTTTTAATTCAATCAAACTTATGGTGTTTATACTTAAACAGGAAGTCGTCGATGAAGTTGTTTGTGAAGTTGTAGAAGTTGATGAAGTAATTTAATTTTCAAAATTTTAAAATAATTCAAGGATAAGAAAGATGACCTGAGATAAGTGATGTTTAAAATTCATATTATTAAAGATAACTTACTCCATATTTAATGTTAAGTAAATCATTTTCTAATTAAAAATTAATATTCAAATCTAATATTGGAATATTCATTTTTCAAGCATTAATTTATTAAAAATGATAATAATTGAAATGAATTTAATATTTTATTTCTTCATTCTAATTTAGACCAAAGCATGTGTTTTCAGTATAGAAATGTCAGAAATTAATATAGAATAATTAAAAATAAAACAAAATTATAATAAAATCTTGATTCTTTCACTAAATATTATAAATTGCAATGGGTGAAGCAAAAGACAGCTAAACTAGAGACTTGGGCAAAAGAATTTGCTTCAATCTTTAATGGGATAATTTATTGTGATAAGTTTAGTTTCTGGAGGTGTTTTTACGTAAATTATTCCCCGTTAATATTCAATTTTTAATTAGTAATTATCTAAAAAACTGCAATCCTAAATTGGAATAATGATAGATTATGAAAAATTTGATATTCATTATTAGTGAATGTTGAGACTCCAGTATAAAAAGCATTTCCATATTTAACTAATATGCTCATTATATTTTATACTTTCACTTTCATTCATGTATTTTGCGCTTACGGTCTACCTCATGTACCACTTGTAAATTTATATAGCAATCAGTTTTATAATAAAATTTAGCCCTCATAAAGGATAGTTCACACCAATTCCAATTCGGAAATTCTTCATATGTATAATGGTAGATTCACAGGCTACGCTGTTAAGTAAGTTGTATTAAAAAATGCTATTTGTTTTAGAATTCTTATCGCTAATTATTATACTGTGCTATTAAGTAAAGTTAATTTCTGCCCAACACATTATCATAACATTTTCATTGTTGTATAGTTGTGAATAAATTAAAAAGCTTTATTACTTTTAAAATTAGTATTTTTTAAACTTATCTAAATATATATTGTGAAATTGTATCTGTACACTTCGATTACTTCCGTAATGCTACTACAGGTATTTTCAATTCCATCTGCTCTCTACCTATCAATATTCTTTCTTAAAACCCACTATCGTTTCAATCACTATCTAGCCTTGGTGTTTTGTGCAGCAGGTGTTGCCTTTTCAAAAGTAAATGACATAGTTTTGCATCCTAAAGAATCTGGATAAGATGATAAAACACTGGAAGCTCTCTTCGGAGATCTTATGGTGCTGGTCGGTGCCTTTCTATATGCAACGTAAGTTTCAAGAAAACGAACTTTACTTATCAGTTAAAATAGTGTGTGGGATTTAATACTCTTATAGTTCGAACATATTACAGGAGCATTTGATAAAGACAGGAGCCGATGTTTTTAACTATTTGGGATTCCTGGGTCTATTTGGAATGATAATTACTGCTTTGGAATCGTGCTTTTGGTTCAAGGAATATGAGTAATTTTAAAATGTAGCAAGTGGGGATATCTACAAAATTTCTCTATACTATGTTGGATTCGTTGTTTAATTTTTGATTATATTTTAAAGGACTTTCTTTTTCAAATTAATTAATTATTTGTTATAAACTTTATTGGTTATACTACTATTCCATTCTTCGTGAGAAGGTCTGGAGCAACTCTGCTAAATATATCAAATCTAACAACGATTATATGGTCCATGATATCTGATATATTTCTATTTGATAGACCTTTTGTAAGTTAATTTACTCATACTAACAAACTATATAGTATTGGATGTAGGTAGCAGGATTTTTAGTAGAGGTATTTGCTATTATAATATTCAGTTGGAATCCTCCAATAGCAAGAATAACTAATGATCCAAATTCAAATTGCATAGATAAATCAATATTAAATAACAATCAGAATAAATCCGATCAATATATGAGTGGGAATTCACAATACATAAGTTTTAGTTCTCCTTAGTAATCAAAAAGAGGAAAAAACGACTTCATATAAGTATAGAATGGTGCTGACGATACTCATAATAACAATGCTCTTTTGAAGTCAATGAAATAGAGTGACCAAAGATCTTCTCAGTAATTCAAGAGTGCAATGAATAATGCCCTAGAAGTCAATGATTAAACATATATGGACAGTCATCATAGTAGTTTAGGGAGTAACTACGATGACATGTTTCAGCAAGATCAAATGTTTGCTGGAGCAACAGAAACCATTTCGGCACTTAAAATGTAGTCTTTGATAATTACTGAGTAATCCCAAATTAATTATAGCATATTATTATGTAATACTAAATCTAACCATAAATCAAGCTGTGAAGTATTTCAGAATGAGTTGGCAACTATGATCCCTGGAAAAGAATCTTAAAGACAAAATCTCTGTGAAAAACTGTTTGGGCTCAGTATCTTCTACCCTTATCCATAATCAAGATGTGAGCAAATCACAGAGCCTATTTAAAATTTATTCTTTAATAAGATAATAATATAAAGAGATACCTTTGTCTATGACAGAAACTGATAAGAATATGCTTTCAGAAGAAATAAAGTAAGGGATTATAATTTAAACGATACAATTGAGGTTGAAGACAGATGCATGAAAAATAGAAAGCTCACCTATCTTTGAAAGCATCATCAATTATAATAAATAATTTTGACTACTGTTAAATCTATTCATCTAATTAGATTCAATTATACTATTTAATTTTAAAGTAAGCGTTTGACATAAGCTTGAAATTAGGCTTATATTGTTATATAAATTTCTTATCATCCTCAATTTAGAAAGAAAATAAACTGTCTAAATTAATAATACTTACAGTACTAAATTACAAAATGGGAGGAGCATGCATAAGACCTTAGACTTCTTATAAAGATCTGAGAACAGCCAGAAGAAAAGAAACTATAGATAAAATCAAAAGGCAATCTATGATTTCTGCACAAACTCTACAGTCTTAATCTATTAGTGACGACTCTTCCTTTTATGAACAACCTAATATCTTCAAGTAAACTAGTACGTATATATTTATTCAAACTTTTTCCTCAATCATGATACAATTGCATTTATTCATGTTTGCTATAATATATGAAACTAAACTGTTGACTTTATAGAAAGGTTCACTCAGTGTTCTCAAATATAACAGAAATAGAAATTGGAGATGCTTAAAATAATTGACTTAATAGCGATAATTTTGTTAAGGAATAATCTCTGACGACAGCATCAATGCTCTATACTTAGTAAAAATATCCTAATAAATTCAAAGTTGAACAAAGTTTAAAAAATGATTCTAAAATTAGCTCTCCATAATTTAAGAAATAGTCTTCATAAAATGTATTTGATAAACCACTATAAGAGGAATCAGCATTTTAAAATGTTCTGCTTAGTTAATTAGACTATATTAATTATGGGGATATTAATCAAAGCATAAACGTTGATGATGACATCATTAAATTTAACTAAAACTCATAATAAATGATAGATTTAACTTAAGTAGATCTTGACTAATTTGATCCTGATTTCTCATAAAAGATTTGCGTTATGAGTATGGACTCTTAATCACAAGGTCACTTGCAACAGTTTATAGTTGGAAGCAATTAAAGCGGACCTCTATCCTTTGCTCCTAAAAAAATGGGTACGATATTTATTCCATCAATTTTTTTCTCATTATTATATTTTAGATTGTTGGGGTTTGACATTGACTATACGTAATTGATGGCCTCCTTTGGAAATTAGCTTCCTGAACAAATAAATACTCGTCAATTCAATCAAAACAAAAACGATATTCATTTTGAGATATAATCTGGATTTAAACTATATGTTTATGAATTCAAAGCTACAGAATTTTATCAGAATGTATTGACTAAAGATTAGATAAACTACGGGCTGTCTAAAGGACTATTTTAACATCGAATATTTATAAATGCATTAAATTGTGTGTGATTTATATAAAGTAAATTTTAAGCAAGTAATAAATCAAAGTTAAATTATTTTATTTAATAATTTATCTCAATGGAAAGTAAGTGTTTCTCATTTGGATTTATTTTAATGTTTAGTATAATCTAACAATTCTATAGGACAAGGATCATAGAAAACTGCGAGAAGGTTAGGTTCTCAAAAGTAATCAAGAAGATAAGGTAAAGTCTAAATTATTTATTGCAAATATGATACTAGCTTAAAAGTAATTTAGGTTCAGCATTTAATAGATAAAACAATGATGATGATGACTTTGAGAGAATGATAGATACTGTTTTGTTATCTCCTGAAAAGGTATAATATCAGGTATTAATAATATTGGTAGGGAAAACGTCCTACTTCAAAGAGAGAATCAGCTGGAAATGCTATCAGACATGGTGCAAGAATCAATGGTAAACAATTTAATTTACTAATTTATCGAAATAAATATAGCAAGCAAACCATAAACAGGGACACAGCAAAATTAAGTATTTATTCATAGATTATACTTTAAAAATTAGGATCTTAACGCATCTCTTGGAACAATTGATGTAGAGTCAAGGTAGTATATGAATATGTTAAAGCAGAACAATCGTTTAGATTGGACCAATAATAATGAGCAAATTAAGTTAATAACTCAGAGTTTAAGAACAAAGCTGAGCGACCTCCTCAAAGAGCAAAGTGATGTAAGAGTGCTATAGTAAAGAGGACTTCCCATAGTTCCAAAGCTTTATCAAATGCTATATATCAATTCAAGTGACAAAGGAAAAAATCAACCAATTTGCGCTAATGATGCTCATATCAAGGCTACAAATAATGGCTTTAAGAGAAATGCACTAGGAGGATTTTTCGCTCATTGAAATAGAAAAAAAAAATCATATTAAACTTATGATTAGGAGTATGATAAAAGTTAGGGCTGGGAATTTGTAGTGAATAGTGATTGAGAATCTTTAAGATCATTTGGATTCTTGAATGATACATTCTTTACCTTAGAGTGAGAGAGTAACTCTCTTTTCCTCAAGAGTGGGGAAACACTTAACCTATCGTTGTTTTTGAGACTTTAATTGTAATGTCTGGTAAGTTTTTGAAGCTATTTTGTCCTGTTTTCTTTGCTAATAGTGTTCATTAAATTATCTCTGTGGTTCAAATAATCGTTCACAATAGGTTTTAGTTCTTTCTTGATTTCGTTTGTATCTTCAAGTTTATTGATTTAATTACTATCGCTTCATTAAATTTGGCAACTGTTTAACTCATGATTTCTTTATTGAGTAAAGCGATTGATAAACTGTGGCCAGAAAGGTTTGTATAATGATTTTGTGTGAGTTTAATTCCAGAGTAAATGCTGTTTGAATCATATTGATCAAATTTTTGGGCTTTGTTTAAAGAATCGTATTCCATAATCTTTTTACTGAATATCTTTTTCAGATAAATTTAGGGAGTCTGGTACACTTATAATACAATTAAATTATGAGCTATATTTTGGATTACTATATTAACATAGCCAAGATAACTTTGAAAATCTTTAATCAGTTCACTTGTTTAGTAAAGAAGAAAATCTGTGTCTTCTCTTCTCAGATTTAATATCATTGAATTCAAATCCCAATACTATTTATTTTTTTGTTAAATTCAAAAATTTGACTGTTCGAGTTTAATGATAAACTTAAATTAAATCACATATTATTATTATTTAAAGCTTAAATTTAAACTGTAATTTATCTTAAAATTTGGATAAAATAACTATATCAATTAAATTTGTGAACAAACTAATAGAAATTTGTATGTGTTATTATTAATTTACACACATTAAGTCTTTGTTAATGGTTGATAAGCTTGATTTAGTCTCAAGGTGATCAATTAAATTGGAAGATGAATCGTTCTTCAAAGTGAGATTTTAATTTCCAGGCAACCTTAGGCAGCAATTAAGTTTACCATCTAGATTTAGTTCTTGTCTTACCTAATCCTACAGCTTCTTTTCAAATATCTGATCATCATATACTGGCAAGTGTACATTTTCAAGATCATCGCCAGCTATTTGGCATATTTAATATAGGTCCTTTTTGTGTAGGTTGAGCTCAGTTTCATGGAAGTCCTCCTTATTAAATAGAGGGTTACCTTTTAAAACCTTCTAATTAGGTAAGACAAGATTCATGGCTATACTCTTTGCATTTTGTCTATCTCTATTATGAGTTGAATTTTATTGTCTAAATAATTTCAGGTATTCTTTGCCAGAGACTGTGGCTACATTAATTTTTGTCAAAGGAGGCAGTTCACAGTTTGAATCGGAGTCAGTGTCTTCACTTCCTGACTGAGTACCTGCATTTTGCTTTATTCTCAATTTCTCCTCTATTAAATTTACCTAAAAGATAATTAATGCATGTAACATTATATCTTCTATCTTCAAGTGGCACCCTTTATATTATTATTGACTTTATTCAGTCAAAATAGATTAAAAATTGCGAATATTTAAATTCTAAATATATGACTAATTATAAATAAAAGCATTTTTGAAACATTATTATAATTATTTTTTTAGAATTTTATTTGATTTTTATATTATTATATTTAAAATGGCCCCAAGTGGTAAATTTTATATTTTTTCTACTTGCGCCCATTTTTTATATATTTATTATATATAATTATATTTTTAATAATTCTATTTAACAAATATTTTTATTTATTAAATTACTTTTCTGCCATTATGAAATGCAATTTATTCTCTAGTTATAATATAGTAAAATTATAAATTTTATGCATTGAATTATTTTTATTTTAAAGGTTTGTTACTTATTTTAGTAAGAAATATTTAAATTATTCATGATTTTACTAATAAATAAATTAAACTTAATATAGGTTAAAAACAAGTTTCATTTATATAAATTAATATAATTAAACATGTTTAGATATATAATTAAAAAGTTTAAAAATAAATAAATGACTCAAATATCAAAAATATAAATTTTTTTTGAATTTAATTCATAATATTTTATTAAATTATATTTAATATAGTATATTTCCAATAAATATGGAAAAGCACGTTTTAAGTTTATATATTATATATTTCTTTATATTTAAGCATTTTTGTATTCACGATTTTTCCACTATTTTGACTAATTCTCTATATATTTAATTTAACTTTCAGCTTTGTCAAGAATTTAGTTGTCAGTCTCAAATTTTACCACCTTTATTTTAAATTATGGCAAAGCTACCCTACTAGGTAAGGTCTCAATTCTTTTCTTTTTCGAAGGCTCCATCAGTTCAATTTAAATTAATCATAAATTTAATTCTCCTTTCATTCAATAAATCAATAGTATTAACATTCAAATGCTGAAAGTGTACTCTTAGAGGCACTCCTTTCATTAATGTTAATCGGCTCAAGTTTGCAAGAGTCGTTTAAAGAATAGTCACTCAAATTTGCTATTTAGTTCATCTATAATTGAGATTTCTTCTTGACAAATTTTCCGATATTGTGGGGTAATCTTACCAAATATCTCAAGGATCTTTAAATTCATACCCTATTTTAATAATAATAAAATGTTTTAGATCTTGTCTTGGCATCTCATAGAATCAATCTTACTAGATTAGTTTAATATAGACTCAAGTTCGTTTTTATTTTCACCTTGAAAATTTTGGATTTCAAATTTCATCATTCAACTTAGATCTAAATATTTTTGTCAGTTAATGTGTATTATGAAAGCATTATTGAATTGAAGAATTTAAATTTATGCAATTATCAAATCCGTATAACACATGGAGCCAATTTTACAGTTTTTTGTTGCTGCTTCATTCGAAAATGAATTTAAATTACACTAGACCTTTCAATAGGGTGTATTATTAAATGCTTTTGAATTCAACTAAATATTCATTTTATAGATTGAATAAATTTATCTTATTCCTACTGAGTTTTTAAAGTATATCTATTTATAAAGTCTTCCTTCAATAAAGTTTTTAACCAAATGAGCTCGAAACTTACCAAACTTTAACTACTCTATTTTTATTTTTAATAATATTTAATTCCCAAAATAAATTGTAATCTGTAATATTTGTCTTTGTAATATATGATTTGCAAGCTTATATAGTTTATATATTGCAAATATTTATAAATTTGTTAAAATTGTTTGAAAATATATTTAACTCATTTTCGTTTTTATATAATTTTTTGATATTTTGATCAATCTCACAATAAAAAAATTATTAAATGAGAATGATTTCATGATATGTAAATTTATTTTATTCCAATCATATTAGAGGTAATTCATTTTTCCACAAAAATGTTAACTATTCTTATAATTAAAATCAAATAATCAAAAGTGTAAAGTAAAAATTCTTTAGTGTAAGTAAAGTGAATAAAAATAAGAAGCTGATTATTAATAAGTTCCCTTGTTTAAATTGCGCTAAGCTTAAATAAATAATTGCGATAAAGGATAGTATATTTCTTGAAAAAGTATGAGGACTAATAGGCCAAGTGAGTTAAATCTTAAACAGGACACTAACAACAAGGGAAACTATATAGAGAAGTAGAAACTTTCAAAAAGAATCATGAATTATTTAAGTGTTCATTAAAGACCTCCCGAGGATTATATTAACGATTAGCCATATCCGACATTTGCTGACCCTGATCCTAGGAAGAAAGATCCGGACAGAGGAGCCTGAATTATTTAGGGATTGAGTTATTTCTAGTTTGTGAAAGCTATCTCAAGTCCTGAGGGTTAGCCTCAATTAATATGATCAAGATTTGCCTAGGTAGTCCCAGCTTAAACCCGATAGGTTCTATTTTAACTAGATCAATATCTACTGCTTTCTTGATCATAGTGTATTTACCGTAGTATCCCATTATTTTAAAGGAAAATCTTACTATGAATCTATTCTTAGCATCCTTTAGGAATTATTTTGATAGATTAGTCTTTTTCATATCATCGAAATGGAAGAAAAGGTCTTTTGCATAAATGTCAGAAACAATGAAACCATAGCTTTGACTTTCATTGAAAAATTTATGTCTTCTGGTGACTCTATAATCAATATTTGCTGCTGTTGAATCTTCAATTTAACCTTCAGGAAGATTGATTTTGTTGAATACTTCATAAGCATTAAGTCCTTGACCCATAACTGGAGGCTAATTGATTTCATTCATAAACGCAGGTGAATGTGCAGTACTAAATCAAAACCCCAAAACCCCTGAAGTAGTTTGATTGAGTTTTTGATTGATGAAAGTAGACTATTAACGCATGCTTTATTAGGGTTTTAATAGGGTTTATGTATGGGTTTAATATTTAAATATTAGTAATTTAAGTGAGTATATGCGAGATTACGGGTCAGTTTATGACAGTGAGTATATAGATTTATTGTTTAAGTTGCGTTATGGATGTGATGATTATAGTGATCAACTTAGACCTATTCTAAATTACACATCTATTGCATGACTGCTCCATAAATCTCCTGCTACTGTTAGGTCACACTGTCTATTAGCATTGAATTTAAAGAGATAGCATCTTAATTCTAAGCCTAAAAGACCTTTAAAATTCTAGTAGCATCATATCGATTATCTTATTAATGATAAGACTCTTAAATACTGGGCTCATTTCTCTCTGGCATAGAGGGCTGTTATGTTTCATCGTTAATTTCCTGAGCTTCACATCTCTGCATAATCCATAGCTAATATCTATAAAAAGAATGGTATATCTTACAAGACTGTCAACCGCATTAAGAGAGTGATCGACTTTAATGTTCCATTTTATAAGGATAATTTAAATTATATATTCGATTAAATGCAGAGGGCTTAAGAGCATAATATAAAGTTCATACACGCTGATGAGGCAGTATTCACGTTTAATACCTTCATATCGAGGTCTTGGTATAAGAGGTACAGCAACATAGAAGTTTATGATTAAAAGGTTAAGGTATAAACTCATGCAATCCTTGGTGGAATCAGTGAAGATAGTGGGCTTGAGACTTATGTTATCCACCCTCGCTCTATTAAGACTGAATAATATATTAAGTTCTTACAATAACTCAGAGACAAATACGCTGACTAAGAGATTATTCTGTTCGTTGATAACTTATCAGTTCATAAAACTAAAGACTCAAGGAGAGAATATGAAAGGCTAAACATAACACCTGTATTTAATGTTCCTTATAGCCCTCAGTTCAATGGAATTGAACTATATTGGGGCCTATTAAAAGGCCATTACAAGAAGCTTCTGCTCTATCATTTGATGCACGATCTGAAGATAGATACAGTAGTTTTTATTAAAAGTGCTGCTAAAAGATTCAGCGATGATAAAGCAAAAGTGTGCGCAAGGGAAGGAAGATTTTGTGTTTATAAATAAGTATTAGACTTAAACGAATGAATAAGTTCACATATTAAAATTGCCTGTAAAGGGATTTGGCTTCTCTTTCTTTTCTCCTCTTAGGCTTGCTTGGGCCTATATTTCTTCTCTTAGTTCCAGCTTCTGCATCTATGTTCATCTCGTCTGGCTTTTAGAAATCTTTGAAGAGTCTATTACTCAATTCATGCTTTACTTAAGACTTTCTCTCTCTGTTTAATTTGCTGTGCTCTTTCATCAAGTAAATAGCAGTACCAGGTTTTTCTATAGAGTTAGAAGTCTATGCTTACTTGAGATGAATGGATGCTTTTGCAGTTCCTACAGCCACGATTTACTGAATTTGATTCCCTGCTTTTCTTTCTCTTCAGGAGAGATGCTGTAGCGTTTCTTGTGAGCTTCTTAAATTACTTCACTTAAGTACTCTAGTTTAAGAGTTCCAAGAACTCCAAAGAAGAAAGTTCTCTCTGGTAACTTATTTGAGAGTTGTAACTTTTTTATGGTAGGTACAGAGCAACATATGGATCACTCATAGCATCATCATACAGGTTTGTCACTGATATTTCAGGGTAGTTAGGTATTTCTATCATCCTAATTTCATTAGACTTAAAAGCTTTTTTCTTTTCACTTAGTAATGCTTTTAAGATGATATTTTTGTTCCTTCCTGAGTTGGCAAGAACAATCCAACTATGGTTAATATATTAGTATTTGATAAAAGCTTACCTTACTTTCCCAAATATCTATAGAGGTCCTCCTTACTTCGAAATTTTCCTATCAATTCTTGAGATTGTATTCTCTACATTGCATCATTCACAGACT
>ARYC01003948.1:0-12130 GCA_000711775.1 Oxytricha trifallax
ATAATTAATTAAATTAATGACACTTGACTTTTCCAAACTTAGACAATAAGGTATTTTTCTGATAAAGAATTCAAAATCAGCTGAACTTTACTATTGGCGGGACCGCCTTATCCAAGGACAGCAGTGAGATAACTCGACTTTAATTTTTGCATTAAATTTACTTATTAAATCAACAAAAGTTAATGTCGAGCTATCTCTCTTCTACGATGCGATAAGGTAGTATCGCCAATAGTATAGTGTAGCTGATAAATTAATTATTAATTAATTTAAATTCCCCAAATCAATTATATTTTAGCAATAATGTTTCAAATTTAATTAAATATAGCCATTATATTTAAAAAAATATTTTTAAAACAAAAGAAGTTCCACATCCTTTGTATACAATGTACGGTAGAAGACACTTTGAAATACCCCAAACGCCTTCTTATGAATGGAAACCTACGATAAAAGTAGTTGAGCCTGTTAGTCACGAAGGCGATCGTATTATTGGAACTAAGAAGATTATCGCTGGTTATACAATTGTCAAACCATTTTATATCCATATTACTTAACTGTTCATTTTTTACTAATAAATATCTCTTTGCTTTATAATTTACACTTGAATATTTCTTGCAATAAGTTTTGATGAAATTAATCTATAATTGCAAACCCAGAGTAGAAAGAGTGCATTTCGTGGAGAAATCTGACACAGAAGCATCCTTAGAAGATCTGCTCTCTGGTAAAATGTTTCTACAAAAAAATAGGGGAGTCAAAGCCAAAAAGATGGAGGGCACCTTGAAATTAAAGCGAGATGATGAAAGAATGAAGAGGACTTATGCCTATATGTCACAGTAGTTTATTAATTATCAATTATATAGTATAAGTCATAAATAATGCAAAATATAGTAAACGCCCAATGGAGTCTAATCAGCATTTGGATCTATATGAATAATATAAAGAAAAAACCATAATATAAAAATACATTGCAAAGAGTGATTAATATCAGCTTAGTTAATTTTGTTAAAGAGTATTACAGTATTTAAGTTAACAGCAATTTAGAGTTGAAATTAAAATTGCCACTTAAAGTTAATGAGTATACTTATAATTATATATCTTAATTAGGTCGAATTGATTGAAAAATCGAAATAAAAAACATTCAAATAAATCAAGAAGCCTACTCACAAAATATGTTATATATTAACATTCTTATTAATAAAAAATTAAATTATTATTATTAATTAGATTAAATGGAGTAAATTTATTCCATTTTAGTAAAGTAACTTAGTTATTTGTGCTGATAAGCCAAATTTTGAATTTATTGTTCCATTATTTTTCTCATTGTCTTTATCGCTATCCTACAAAAATTTAGCATTTTTCTATATCAGGAGTCACTCACAAAATATAATATATTTTTGTGAGTATTTCCGCTTTAATATTTTCAATAATTTGAAATAGTCATTAATCTTAAAACATTCTTAATTATAGATATTGCGTGCTTTTTTTAAATAAAACTTCATAATGTTTTTTGCAATAAATTATGCTACTAAAAAAAGCATCAACCTTTAAATCTTTCCCTCATTAAGTAACACAATATTATATATAAAAAGTGCAGAAAGTTTTGTCCAAAAACAAATGAATTAATATAGATAAACTAAGCATGATAAAAATGAGAAATGTGAATAATAGGAAATTTTAAAATGAAGTCTCTCGCAAAAAAATAAAAATTTCGCGAGTCACTCCGAAGATCGAAAAAATCAGAATTTTGGCAGCGTATAGGCATTCAAAAACGATCAAAAGTAACTTTGCCCTAAAACAAAAATCCAACGACAACTTGACAACAGCATCATTACCATCTTGAATTGGAAAAAATTCAATCCATTTTAACTAGCCGAATTAAATTATTAAATTATTAAATTATAACAATTTAATTATTAACTATATTTTTATGATCGGTTTTTTTATTAGTTTGAATATTCATTATTTCGATTTTTCAATCAATTCGACCCAAATATAAATTTCTAATCATTCAATGTGAGAGTAATAGAGTCTTATAGCATATAAATTTATTACTATTTATTTTGAAGAGACCTAAAATAATTTATTCAACTAATCTGGCTTCATAAGAGTTGAAAGATACAGAGTACATCAGCTAGATCAATTTTATAAATATTTTTCGAAATTTTTTACGAAAAAATGTCAGAAATCATCTTTGTTCTTCCATTGTGCTAGCTGCTTTTGTTGATGGATTCTCCATAAATGGATTATTATTAATACTAATCTACTCCCTATATAATTTAGGAATTTAATTTATAAGGCCTCCTAATTCATCAGGACTAAGCATATCTTTCTGCAGGTAATGTTCGAATCTCCAAACTATCTCATCTTCTTTTGCAACAATTCTGTTGTGATTGCACAATAGCTCCAATCTTCACGTATATAGTTAATATACGGAACCCAAAGTTTACCGTCTAGTGGTTTGTAAAAAATGAAGCGAAAGCACAAATTTACAAATTAAGAGCAGGTATGAATATATTTCATATAAAAATGTAAGGTTTCTCTTCGTTTTCTATTCCAACTCCAATAAGTCTCTGCACGTAATTTTCAAACTCATCTTTCTCCTTGTTCATAAATGCTATGAAATTAGCATTAATATTAAATCTCTTATATTAACCCTCCCCTAATAAAAATGGAATTAATTAAAATTTGGCTTTAATAATTTTTTAATTAAAGCATCAAATTTAGTGCCCTTCTCACCTTCATCAAAAGCAACTGCATTCATAATTTACATGATTGGCAGTTCATCATTTTCAGTTTGATAAGAAAATTCGTGAAAGTCATCAGGGTTTTGAGGATCTTCTATTTTTATTGCGAATGATTTTCTTTCTTCCTAGTGTCCTCCAGATTTTTAATAATATATTAATTTTGCTAAAATATAATTAATTTGGGAAAATTAAATTAAAATTAATTAATATAATTACAAATTCGTGGCAGTTAACTTTCTTCAAACCTAGAAAATATGGTACTTAAAATAGAGAATTCAAAATTAGATGGAATTTACTATTGTCTCTACATCCTTATCACATCGTAGGAGCGAGATAACTCGACTTTGATTTTGAGCGATTTGATTAGTAAATTTAATGCCAAAATTAAAGTCGAGTTATCTCACTTCTATGATGCGATAAGGATGTAGAGACAATAAAAAATTCCATCTAATTTTGAATTCTCTATTTTAAGTACCATATTTTCTAGGTTTGAAGAAAGTTAACTGCCACGAATTTGTAATTATATTAATTAATTTTAATTTAATTTTCCCAAATTAATTATATTTTAGCAAAATTAAAAATCTGGACTGCTTAATTAGAGAATTAAAATGGGTTTTATATAATTTGTGCGGTCTTTTGATTATTCGACCACTTCTTGATGAATTACAACCCATTAATGTGTATTTTATGGCTTTATGTAAGTTTTTAGTAAATTTTGGTTTTGGTATTTGTGTTCTAATAAGATTAATCTAGATTAATTTTGCTTTTAATTTATATTTGTTCATTATTACTTTAACTTTTTAATTGCTATGTATTTAAGGGATCTAGATAGGGATTTTCATATAATTTATGTGGATTATTGATTATTTTTTTAAACTTGAAATTTCTTAAGGATTAAACATATAAATATATATATATATATATCTTAATTCTATAATCTATCTAGAATCAATATATTAATCTTAGTTAATTAAATAAAATCAGGTTTGTGTCTAGTTAAATTAGAGTTATATATTTTCTTGAAGTTGTAAGTTAAATTATAATTAAGTCGATTGCTCCCTTTTAATTTTATTCAATAATTCTTTATTATATATTTTTATCAAGCTACCAAAGATTAAGTTTATTAATTTACAGGGAAAATTATTTATCATGTGATACTCCAAAGAAGTAATAGGCTTGCCGTCACTCCCAAAGAACACCTTGTTTTTGCCTTGCAATGGCCCATCTTTAATGATTTTTCTTAGCTTTTTCTTGTTAATTTTAAGCTCATTCAACCTGATCTCTTCCTTCAGTTTGTTGTCTTCCTCTTCTTGAATGATCTGTTCATCATCATCAGTGTTGTTATCAAATTCTCTTTGATTCTTCTTTGATGTAAAGAAGTCGCCTTCCTCAGACTCATCCTCTGACTAATTTTCTTCACTTTCATTGTCACTCTCATCATCATCTTATACCTCTTCTTCATCTTTATCATCCTCAACTAAAGAAGCTAACATTTTTCTCTTTAACTGAAGTTCCTAATCTTAAACCATTTTTTTAGCTTCCTTCTTTTCCTTGATTTTCTATCTTAAAATCTACAATCTGCTTAACTTTTTATCACTACCAGGCTTGATTTTCATGCTGTCATTTTCATCAGCTATATCTAGTAATGCTTCATCATCTTCAGCATTTTCTCTTGCATTATTTTAATGTATTAAAAATAAATCTCTAAATTTTTCTGGTTGTTCTTTTGGATGAAACCAATTTGAGGGGCGTTTGCAGACCTAAACTGTAAGCTGATTTTTCACAATCCAATTCATTGAATTTAAAAGTTTCTTTATCCTTCATCAAATAAATACTCTTAATGTATGAAATGCAGGCTTTCTCAGCTAAATGCTTGACATCGCAGTTTTCAGCATTTAGCTTTTAGAGAGTTGGTTGAATTGTAAATGCTTGATTCGGGTTGGCATTCAGTTTTTTTTATTAGATGCCTCTTTGCTGAATTTTATCGATTAATTTAGTCTCTGCTGGAGTGCTAAAGAGCAAAGCATTAACTTTATAAGAGAAGTTTAATTTTATCAATCAACAGATAAATACATCAAATAAATAAATTCAATTGCCCTTTACTATAGTTAATTTTAAATTAATATTTTACCTCTAGACTTATACCTAGCAGTTCTACCAACTCTATGAATATAAGTTTGTAAATCTTCCGGACAATCATATTGCACAACCCAATCAACAGCAGGGAAATCAATACCTCTCGATGCCACATCTGTGCAAAACAGTACAGCCTACTTCCTCTCAACGAATTCATAATAGATAGCTGTATGCTTTGTCTGCTTTTGCCTTCATTGCAATTCTTACATAATCATACCGAGTTTCAGATGCTTGAAGGCTTCATAGGCAAAACGAACTTGTTTACAGGCTGAGAAGAAAACAATGCATTTGTTCTTTTAATGACTCTTTAAAACTATTCAAAATTTGCTTTAGTTTATAAATTATCTAATCTTTAATATTTAAAGAGTCAGATAGAGGATTTTGGAATTACTCATTAACAATATTAATTCGAAAAGTACTAAGTCTCTAATATTTTTTATTAGTAAAATTAACAGGAATATAACTTAATAGCAAAATGCCAGAAAGAACTAAATAAGCTAAAAGTCACAAAAATGACTAAAAGAAAGGAAACAACAAAAAAAGAGATAATAAAAATCAAAGGAAGAAGGGAGCACCAAAGTGGAAAAATGTTGTCGCTGAAATTGAAGGATTAAAGAAGAGAATTGCTGAAGAGGTGCCGCCTCCAGGTGTATTGTATAATATTTTTTATTTCAAAATGTGTGATAATTTAGTTATATTACAAATACAAAGCAAAAGATGAAAATGAACAAGATAATCCAGAAGTATCTGATGCTGCTGACAAATTAAACAATAAATCATCTAGATTGATCGCAAATCGTAAAGTGCTTGAGACAGATGATAAGACAAAGATTAAAATTAGATTTAGTGACTTGCCTATTTCAAAGGCAACAAACAATGGACTTTATAAAGCTAAATTTATTAAGATGACAGAAGTTTAGAGAGCAGCTATTTCACATGCCATAGCTGGAAGATATGTAGTAGTCAGTGCAAGAACTGGAAGTGGTAAAACTTTGAGTTACTTAGTTCCATTGTTGAGAGACTTTATCACGAAAGATGGAGTAGCATGGATGGCCTAGGTGCTTTAATATTAGTACCAGTAAGGGAATTAGCCCTTTAAGCTTTTGAAGTTTTGAGATCATTTGGAGCAATGCATGATCTTAGTGCTGGACTTGCTATTGGAGGTAAGGACTTGAATTACGAGCAAGAGAGAATTAAAGGCATGAATATTTTAGTATGTACACCCGGTAGACTTCTTTAACATATGAATGAGAGTGAAGGCTTGGATACCAGCAATTTGAAGATGCTAGTAATTGATGAGGTTGATAGAATTCTTGATATGGGATTTAAAGACACAATGGATTAGATTATGAGAAATTTGCCAAAAAAGACTTAAACGATCACAAAATATAAATTTCATAGATTTAAGAAAATATTAATTATGTATTTAATGCTTTTCTCTGCAACAGAAGGAAATATTCTTAAAGACATGGCGAGAGTTAACCTAAAACTAGACCATGAATACATTTGCATTCACGATTATGACTCAATTGAAAGTTTCGCCAATGACTATAATCCAAATGCAAGTGCAGAAGATAAACTGATTGTTGATTAGCTAAAGTCTGTTACTCCTGTTAAATTGCTTCATTTCTATATGGTTCTCAATATTGAAGATAAGCTTGATACTCTATTCAGCTTCCTAAAGAGTAATTAGAATTAGATATTTATATATTGCCGATTGTCTCGAGCAGGATTAGTTAATTTAATTGTGAAATTATTGACAAAATTTAAAATTTTTAAATTATTTCAGAAAAATGACAGACGGTGCTGGAGGAGATACTATGCATATGAAATATAAAGTTGTATTCTTGGGCGATCAATCAGTTGGAAAGACTTCCAATATTTTAAGATTCACATAAGATACATTTGATGGAAACTATCAGGTAAGCCCAATAAAAAGCCATTTTTTGACATTGTCCTAATCTCGGTTATTTTGATAGGCAACTATCGGCATTGACTTTTTATCTAAAACTACGTATGTGGATGATATAATGGTGAGACTGTAGCTCTGGGAAACAGCTGGACAAGAGAGATTCAGAAGTCTAATTCCCTCATATACTAAGGATTACTCTGTGGCAGTTGTCGTATATGATATTACAAGCAAGTTTATTTTTAAAAATTACCTTAATTGCATGAAACAACCAAACCTATTTTGCTAAAACAACGTCATTTATTCATAAACTGAATCACTTAAAAGAGCACTAATTGCTCACTATTTCAGATTTTAGTCATGTTGTTTATGAAATTTGGTCATGTTGTTTATGAAATTATATTTCATAACAATAGTGTTTTTATCCAAATTTTTTACTATTTGATCTAATATTTTCTGACTAGATAAATTCAGCTTCACTAATGTGTAAAAATGGATCGATGATGCCAAGGCTATTCGAGGAAACGATTTGCTAATAATCTTAGAAGGTAATAAAATAGACATGGCTGAGAAGCGTTAAGTTGGAACTGAAGAAGGCCAAGCCCTCGCCAAGGAGCTAGGTGTCATGTTCATTGAGACCAGTGCTAAAGCAGGAATTAATATCAGACAACAATTTTAAAATCTCGCTACTAGCTTTCCAGGAATGGAAAGTGCTGGAGCCATAAGAAAAGGAGATTTCGATTCAACTCACGATAAGCAGCCCTAGTAACATAATCAAACACCAGCTCAGAGGTTTCAACTAAAGAGCAAAGATGGAAAGACTGTTGGGATCGATAATCCTACTCCTAAAGGAGACAATAAAAGTAACTCTTGCTGCTCATGATAATCATTATGAAAATTTTCTTTCGTAAATTAAGCTGATTAAAAAAGAGTAGAAACTATAAATGCACTACTATTAGAGTTGTTACTTGATTTTATATAATCTATAATAATTTAAATAATAAGTTTATTCATTGTTAAATTGAATTTAAATAAATTAACATTAATTATTTGATAACTCTATTTCACACTGAAAATTGTTTTAAAGCCCGTGAAAGTTCAATCGTAACTGAAGCAGCCCATTCTTATTCAAATAATAGTCTATTGTTATTTATTGAAATATAACATCCATCTAGTTTTCTCCCAGGATAGTAATTTTAAAGGTTTTCCAATATCATTGGACTGCAAAATTCTTAATCATTTGAGGGTATATTTTTTCTGACTTCAACATCAAGCTTACATTCCATTAATTTCTTCTCTAAACTACGCATCATTATTGATTTTGGATCAGAGTGATAGAGTATTATATCTTTCTGTGTCGAAGTAAAAAATTTAGGATCATGCGTGTGCACGTTGAGGATATACTCTGGCTCCAGATACTCCATATCTTCAAGCAAGATTTTATAATATTCAAGATTGTAATAGTCTAGTCTCTAGTAAAACCTATAGCCTTAATGATTGATACTTACAGGCTACCTAAAGCCTTCTTGGTCCATTATTTTATAATATTCCCTAATTAAATCTTGAAATATAAGTGGCTTGGTTTAATCGATTAAGAGCTTCGAGAAATTTGAGTAAACACTGAGGCACTAAGTCATCTCAGATAATTTCTCAGCCATTTCTGCAGCTCCTACATCGAATGCCTCATTTGATCTCATTAATTCTTCTTCATGAGACTCAAGCTTAGAGTATTTTACATCGTTGCTAGCGTGATCACATAATATTATCAATTTATTATTAGGAGGTACTAGTTGAGTATTTCCTCCTTAGTTAATCAAAAGTCTGTTATCCTGAATTGAAACAGCTTCTTCTTCTTTGCCATTAAGACTCCTGAAGAAATTTGAGTCTCTCATTTGCCTCATAACTTCTTGTTAATTTTCAGTTAAGCTCTGAAGAACAACTGGCAGCTTCATTGCTTTCCTCAAGTTTTCAAACACATTTTTCATTTTTAATTTACAATTTTGATAACCTAAAATTTATATAATTGGGAAACATTTAGTCTAGCTATGTAAATGGAAGTTATTCAAATACAAAGGGAGAAATAATTAAACTGAAATACTTAATATAAAACAAAATTTATAATCAATAAAAGAGAGATTTTGCAGAAATTATAAAGAAATCAGAAATTCACTAGACATTTTTAAAATCTGATATGTAAATGAAAGTTCAAGTTTCACTGCCATATACTTAATAAAAATCTGGAAAATACATTCCAAAAACTGCCATTACAACTGAAGTAAGTAGAGGCCTGTCTATATGTTAAATTGTATTAATGCTGAATTTTAAGAATTTGTATTTAGACAAATCGCCCATCTGCGGCTAAATTAGGTGTGGCTTCCCCTAGGAGAGGAGTTAAAAGTACAAATCTTGGGAACTAGTCAGCCGGAATGTCGTCTAAATCTATGAACCAAAGTTTAAATCACTCAATTTATAACCTCTATTCATATTGAAGATCTTATTTTAGTAATAGAACAAAAATGATAATCAAAATCTGAAAATCTATTATAAAAACAACCCAATAATATAAAAAGTGTTCTTTAATTCTAATGCACAGTCAGAAAAGTGGAGAGTCCTCTAATTTGAATTCAGTCTCATAGTAAAATATCACTTCAATAAAAAATTAGTATAGTAATGCTGCCATTACAGATAAAGAAATTTAAATTTTGAGACAAGAAGTGGAGTATCTAAAATTAAAACTAAAAGATGCTGAGGTAAGTGCAAATTTATTTTATCTAATTACATATAGAGAATTAAATTAAAAGGAGATGTATGAAGTAATGATACAAAATATACAAGTAGAAAAGAAAGAGTCAGAAAATTATAAAAGTTTTGGTGATACAGAGCAGAGGCTATAGGAGCTAATTGATTTTCCAAAGCAGACATCTGTTCTAGAAGATGATCTAAAGCTGAAAATAAAATCTTTCTAAATTCAAATTAAAGATGCACTTAAAAAATTACAGAACACTGAGACTAATTTGAATCTTTTGCAAAAGGATTATGACTTTATCTAAAAAGATAGCCAAACCACAATAAATCATTTACGACTGGACAATTAAAGATTACGGGAACAGTTGCAAAACGAAAAAATCGATCAGTAAATGAGCTCTAACTTACTTTAGAAGAGAAGCAAGAGAGAGAAACCTAAATGGTGTCAGAGCTGTAAGAAAAATTTGATGCTTACATTAAAGATATTCAACACTTGCATATCAGAGAGAAGTCAACTCTTGAAGAGGAGGTTCAAAGAATTAAAAGTGAAATAAAGTTCTTGAGGCTTGAACATAGCGAACTTATTTCAAATACCAATTCATTTTTATATCATTAATATGAAACATTTCAGAATTTTGTTTTTGTAAATGTTGATTAGCAGCTGACATACTTACATGATAAATATATGTCTGAAATTTAATCACTTAATCAGCATTTATAAATGACTCTATTTATTTTATAATTTTAGCAGCTTTCCATGAAATCATAAGAGACCTATTTGTTTTTAGAAGCAATGAGAAAAAGAGAAGCATAGCTTGATGCAAAAAGTTTTTGAGCTCTAGTAAGATGTAGACAAACTAAAAAACTCTAAAGAAAAAATGAAAGCAGAGTCCGTTAAGAAATCTCAAGAAATGAAAAATAAAATGGAGAGTGCATTTTAATAACTCACTGCAAATGATGAAGCAGCTAATGAGCTATAAAACCTTAGATCTTATATAAAAAAAATGCAAGACAAAATATCAGCTTCACAAAGAAACTGATTGATTAATAATGATGCGAAAGTTGGGAATAGATAAGCTTCTCAGTCTTGCAACAACAATCAGGATTTATAAGCCTCTAATATTATAGAATTTAAATTCATTTTTTTTGTTTCTTAAAAGTCACATTAATCAGAAAAGAATTTAATACATTTTAGATATTGAATATCTTAAATGACTTTAATTTAAACAAATGCCTCCGATTCTGCAATATTGATATCAAGAGACAAGAGAGTTGAAATAATCATTAATACTTTTTATTTTAATCGCACATTGCAAAATCAAATTAGTTCATTAAGAGATGATAATTAAAAATTAAGAAAAGATCTTAAGAAATCCCTAACAAGTGCTAGAAGTGCTCCGCCTGTTCATTTTAGAAATGTAAATCATATTGAAGAAACTAAAGACTAATATAATATTGTCAGAATAAATTCGAATTGGGGAAATTAATTAAAATTAAATATACAATAAATCAAAATATTGGCAGTTAAAGTGGCCAATTTGAACGATCTTGGGCTCATTCGATAGAGAATTCAAAATTAGCTGGACTTTACTATTGCCGCTACTATTTTATCGCATCACTGGAGTGAGTTATCTCGATTTTAATTGGAGGGTATAATTTAATGAATTTAGAAGTATTCAATTAAAGTCGAGTTAACTCGCTTCAGAGATGCGATAAAATAGTAGCGCCAATAGTAAAGTCCAGCTAATTTTGAATTCTCTATCGAATGAGCCCAAGATCATCAAATTGGCCAACTTCAACTGCCAATATTTTGATTTATATTTAATTTAATTTTAATCAAATTCCCCAATTCGAATGTATTCCTACAATATTACAACTACACAAAGAAAGAGATCTAACAAAGGAAAAGGAATAACGATATTTTTTTGAATAAAGTGAATTGTTTTAAATAATTAAATAAAGAGATTAATAATTGAAAAAATGTCTGATCAGAGTGCTCTGTGTCATTCAACATTAATGTAAGTTACAAAAAACATATCTAACATTTTTTTTACAGGGGTTGCACCTGGCCAGACTGAGGACGTCAACGAAGAGGGTGTTCAAGAAGTCACAGTGAGAAGGGCAGACAATTTAAAATTTTCGATGATGACGATGAAGATGAGGAGGAAGAGGAAGAAGAAACGCTTTTTTGTTAGATTTACTATTGCTATTACTACTATTACTATTGTTATTATTCTAAATTCATTTTCTAATTCACTTTATTTTATTTAAAAAGCATCATGAATGTTTGTTAGTCATAAAGACATAAGCAGAAAACATCAATAAATTTAAGAGCAAACTCAATAATTTCTTAAGATTGAGGATCAAGGCAGCAATGCCAAGAAATCTAGAGGATTTTTAGATTCTCAGAGAATCCAGAAAAATTTACACATTAATGATCCTCAGAATCTATTAAACTAAGAGGAATAAATTAATTCTTAGTAAAACAACCCATCAAATACCAAAATGGGATAGAGCTAATCAAAACAAGGTGGCATAACTGCCAGAATTTATCAATAAGCATACAATAATTAAGCTGAGAAGAGAGGTTTATATACGA